>CM033748.1:8079281-8370403 GCA_019671005.1 Hibiscus mutabilis | reverse complement strand
TTGTAGCTTTCTTTATCTCCTTAAATGTAAACACTCTTAAACCTTGGCCAAATCTCGCAAGTTCGATACAGAGTTCGGCTGCTGGTAATACATAATTCTTGTTTCTTTCACTGTCACTTTGAAGAACTCCATCCTTTCTCTTATTGAACATGAAAGTAAACAACAGGATGATGATAAGAACAAGCACAAAACAAGCTGCTGCAATTCCAACTTCCTCGTACAATTTCCACTTCGATCTATGGCTTTTTGGGTGTTTTTGAAATGGTTGAGGTGAATCAAGTGGTTGGTCCTTCTGAATTAAGGTTTGTGAACTTGAAGGCGCTGTTGGCAATGGAATCGGGATTGTTGTGGAAGGGAAAATAGTTTGATTCTCTTCCAAACCATATGCATCATTAATGCTTTTTTGGCTCACATTGAATCTATCACTTATACCTGCAACAGTATCCTCCTTATTGACAGAGTAAGTCGGTAGATACTTGGTTCCGCTCTCGGTCTGATCACGGGTCGGACAAGCACATCGAAGTGGAACTTTCAATTCAGTTCCAAGAACCAATCCGTATTCACTCTGCGGATTAGCTCGTTTAAGGGAACTGCATGTGGTTAATCCCTGATACGCCTTGGTTGCTATGGTATAATAAATGCCATAGGTGCTTGAGACGTGAAACGTGGCGTTTGCCTGATAGTACCGGCCTAAACAGAAACAACTTACGGGGATGATTACCTCTTTCCCAGTTGGGAACGTTGCATCCTCAGTCACATTATTGGTGTTAGCAACTGCTGCCTGGCTCGAAGATGTGAGACTCGAAATGCTGGGAACAGAGTTAAAAGGAGGTTCAGCCTTGTAGATAAGAAAAGCCTGGCAATGTCGACGTTGGCCATTGCGAGTGTAAAGAAAGACTGATTCATCGATGTTACCGCAATCCAAAGCCGAGTTTCCAGAGTAGTTCTGTTGAGCATTTATGCATACATTGAAAAGATTAAGTAAGAAGCAGCAGAAAAGAAGCTGATTCATGGTGAAGATGGTTTGCTGATTAGAGAAGGAAGTTGAAGAATGCTCCTGCAGGGATTAATGTGAAGAGTAAAAATGCGTTTCAAGGATCATTAAAAATATAGATAAATCAGAATTTTGCTGACCCGTATAGCAACGCCCTAAGTAGGACACAAGAGTATTCTTTCCCTCATTAACTGCTTCATTAGTTTAATAATCATAGTTGCAAAAGGTCAAGGATTACTCTTGATTTTATGTTAAAAAACAAACCATTTTAAAATGTAGAGAACGATGATTCATTAGTTTAGTCCCAAGTATTATCTTAAAATATCCTGGCCCTGGATACAATATTCGTCGAATCTCAAAATATGACTTAATCCATGGTCCAGAACCAGCCCGTGAATCCAGACAGCGTGTGGACTCGCACATAGATTTCGATAAATCAACTTTACGGTAAACTGTTTAATGATTGAAATATCTAGTTCATGTTCTCTGGTTGTAAAAAAATATTTCAGCATGATTGTAGCTTACAAGGACCGTCGTCACCTTTGCCTGGCTGACTTCTCGGTGTGGGGCTTGGTTATATTTGGTCCCTATACTCTAGTAAGAATAAATCAAGTCTCTAGTCTAATCAAAGAACGTGCAAAATACTAATTTTGGCTACGAGTTTAGAGCTGTTGATGAACTGAACGAACGACTCTTCTCTTCAGTTAAAGAAATATCAGCCTATTCTAACAATAATCCCCTTTGCTTCTCAACCAGATTAGTGTTTTGTGCCTCGAATTTACGTGTTTGTGCTTATGATTATTATTATTATTTTCTTTTGACGAGGGAAGGGGATGATTTGTTCAAGATTGAATCCGAGACTCAAATATCAATTAGGACTAAAACGACGTTGCTTGCTAGTATACCACAACCTTAATTCACATTTTATGTGTTTATGATGCATAGCCATATCTCGGGATGTATTTATTTGCATATTATCACCATTAGGAGAAATAGATGAGAGAACTTTCGTCCAGTTGAACAGCTCAAAAGAAGCTGCAATGAATCCGGTCTACTTGTTCGAATCATTGCTAGAAAAATTAATCTATGAAAATGTTTTTTTTTACAAAGAGTGTGTAGAAGTTTAGTCACCAGTCTTTTTCAAATCCTTGTCGAGGATTGAAACCTGCTATAACAACACCAGACATTGAGAAAACTGAAAAGCCAGGAGTTTCCACTTGACAGAAACAGTCACTAACAATCAAAGTAGAAACGAACTTCTACATTGGCCCATCCATTTGTCTTAAACCTTAAAATCTGCCCATTGCATTACCTGTCAAGCAGCCCAAGCATATCCAACCAATGGACTGCAAATCAGGAAATCTATGAAAGTGGGTCTTAACTCAATGAAGAAGCGTTCAGGTTACGGGATGAAATGCTGAAAGTGGGTCTTAACTCAAACATTGTTACTTACAATGGACTGCAAATCTCTAGCACAGAGGCTTTTCAATAAGCTTCCATTGAAGGGGTTAGCTCCTAATGCTGTTACCTTATTATACATCGATTGACGAACATCTTAAAGTAGGTAAAACGTGTGAAGCCTCTAGTTTGGCAGAGGAAATGATAGAAGGGGTTTCCCCATCCCTTGCCACCTTAGATGCAGACAGTATGTCTATCCCTTGAAGTTAAGCCACTATCATTATCAAACAGAATGGACTTGATAGCATCCTCAGATTCAGAAAATGCGCATGTTTCGCATCCCAAACTGTGTCTGTCATGCCAATCAGACAAAAGGGAGGTCCATTTCCAACTTGTCCTATGGAGGAGAGTCGAGAACATATAAACCCTTGTTTTGTTCTCTAATTTAAACATATAAACCCATGTTTTACATATGGGTTCTGGACCACCTCATATTGTCTTCACTCTTCAGCTGGAAGGTTATTAAAACTTGAGTTGCCATTCATCCGAAACTTGAAGCTTAGGAAAAACAACAATATAGAATACAACACCAAAATAGGCACAAACAAGGGCCTGGAAAAACAATGGGTACCAAGGACCCAAACCGAACAATACAAACACAAAAGGGATCTTGTGAACACTAAAGGGGCGTTTGATTCGCGAAAAAGATCATTAGGTAATATTTTTTTTCGGAATTTATTTCCATGTTTAGTTTGCTATCATTTCCACCAGGCAGAAAAAATTCATTCCCAATAGTAGTATTTTTTGGCGAAATGGTGAGAATGTCATTCTCATCTATTTCTTAAGTATTTTTCAATTCCCACCACTTTGGACTTAAATACTTTTGAAATAATGAATTTTTTTTTATGTTGGTCCACATGTTACATATAACTAGATAGCTAATTACTTGAGTGTAACTTTATTAAATATTGCATTTTATATTAATTTAATATTTAAATGATGTTATACATATTTTAATAATTAATATATTTTTATTTATATTATATTTATTATGTCTCTAATATTATTTTTTAAATATATTGTCTAAATATCTATATCATAATGTAAATTTGATTTAAATAATATTTTAATATTTAATATATTTTGATTAGAAATATTTGATTTAAATGATATCAAATTAATTTAAATTTGAGTTTTATTTTTACATGAGAGTTTGATTTTTAAGTTTATGACAATGAAATTGTCTACTCTAAAATATTTTTAGAATAACTTAAATAATCAATTTACACTGTATAATATACTATGATAAAAATAAATACGAGATGCCTATATAATTTTTTAAACATTGTTTAATATATTGAGTACATTAATAATATATTATAAAAGTTTTTGTAAAATTTAGATAGTGTAAAAAAATGGTTCTATGAATTTTTATGTAATATTTTTAATTTAATATAGAAAGATTAAATTGTTAAAAAATATATTACAATGACAATATGGTAAAATTTACTTCTAGGTAATTTAATATACCCCAATCAAACATTGTAATCTCACATTCCTGCAAAATAAACCAAACGAGGTTATGCAATATTCTCAGTAATATGCCAAGTAATGTTGCATTTTGAAAATCATATTTTCGAAGGTAATCTTACATTCCGTGAACCAAATACACCCTAAAAAGAAACCCAAGCAAGCAATCAGCGACGGCTAATGGCGACAGATGAAGAAGCCAAACATTCGGATCCATATTCGAATTCACCCTACGAAAAAATTTTGATAGTCGAATTAAACCGGCCTGTGATCCGAGGGGTCAGGCTGAAGAGGACGATAGAAGCATGCCGCAATGGTCGGTATGGGGCTACCTTCGACAAGTTTGAACCTGGAAAAGAGATGAACCACAAAGAAAGTAGCAAAAGACACACCACTAAAAAGTCACACTCTCGTTGGAGGACAGAGCCGAAAGTCTTGTTAACTTTGGAGAAATACCGGACCTCTTGAATGTAAAGGATCCAAACGACCTAAACTTTCTCAGGAGAAACCATAGAGGGGAGAAGCAGAAAAATAAGTGAAAATGATGATTTTTTTCCGCTGCCTAAAGCTCCTTCGAGTAAAATTGGTCTCGATCTAAAACCATGGTCGTCGAAGACAAAGATCCCGTTGAACAGGCTGGAAGAGAAAACAACAAAGCATTAACCATTTGGAGAAAGACGAAAGACCAAGCCAGAAGAAAAGGAAAGAAGAAAAGAAAAAATATATATATATATATATAAGCTAGAGATGGTAAATGGGCGGGACGGGTGCGGATACCCCCTCTTTCATACTCATGCCCACTTAAATTTTTTATATTCACCACCTATCCATCACCCACGGTGGATACCATTTTTCAAATCCACACCCGTCCAAGCGGGTACATTCTCAAATTCATCCCCACACCTACTGCCTAATTGGATGCCCACCACCCAACTTGTACCCGCCGTACCTGCTCGTACACACTTGGCAAACAACCACTAATATCGAATTATGTGAAAACAAACCATAAACTTGCGTAAAAAATAGTAAAACTTTGCATATTTTATTGATTAATCAAATAACTATAGCTAACTTAACTAAAGCACATTTACATCGGTATAAATTTTACTTAATTACATCTAACTAACGACGGTAGACAATTGTAAAGAATGTTTGTATCCTAAGATTTGGTTAAATTATAAGGCACGTCCGTTAAAATTTTAGGGTTTACAGAATATGTTGTGAACTTATTCTTAAATTTATAATGGTCCAAAATTCATATGGTGGATAGTTAGTGGGCGAGACAGGCAGATGCGGGGCGGGGCGGGTGGATATGGATAGATACGGTGCGAGTAAGATTTTAAATCTACCACCTACTCACTACCCACGGCGGGTATAACTTTTTACATCCATACTCGTCCACTACTCACCAAACTCATACTCATCACCGCCTCAACTGGAACTAATGCAGTACAAAGTCTGTAAAACTGTATCTGTCTATCATCCATAATAGAAGCCCAATTGTCAAAAACGACAATGGCTGACCGCCACAGAGCCTGCAAAAGTTTTTGAAAATCTTTGGAGGAGGCGTGTGGGAGAGAGAGTCTAGTTTTTTTTTTTTAGAGCTTGCTTCAATATATACATTGACAACATATCTTTTTGGGTTTTTTAATTTCATTGAAATGCCATTTCATCTTGTACTATACGATTTTGTTTTGACAAAGATTGGTCTTATATGTTTTTTTTAATTAATAGACGAAGCTTATTTTTGAAATAGAAAATTAATCACTAATTTCGAACTATGATACCAAAAATATATACTTCAGAAAAAGTAGTTAAGCTTCCCATTGTTGGTTTAGACGATAAAACAAAGAAATCAAAACCCAAAAATATGTATAATATAATATTAATATAGACAAAAATCATTTACCTTTTTTGATGTCATTTTCTATGCTACAACACTAAAAAATTAAATTTTAAGCTCTACCCCTAAAGTTTAAATCTTAAATCCTAAATCTTAAACCCTAACAAATACACCCTACCTCTAATTCCTTAAATACTACTAATCCTAAATTCTAACCTCAAACATTAACCATAAACCCTAAACTTATTTTTTTAATGTGACATACATAGGGGCACCGAAAATGAGCAAAATATTTCTATTATATTAATATATATTGTATACGTGGGTTCTAACTCTCGATATATATGATGTGAACCATATGTGTTCAAATATTTAACGTCATCGAGTTGTATATATATTTGACAAATCCTAATCCTACTTAGAGGGAAGGGGAAGCTCCTAGTGGGTCTAGAACCCATGACTTAAGAAAATATAAAGGAATAAAGGTGAGCAGCTTAACCAACCGGTCAAATATTTATTATTTAAAATTATCAGTTAAATTGTAATCATGTTTAAATAATCATTTATTTATATAAATTTTGATAGTGAATAGTTTGTAAAATATTTATTATTTAAAATTATGAGTTAAATTTCTTGTAGTATGATTCCTCTAAAAACACGTTTAAAGCAACAAAATGATTCAATGACCTCAACAGTTTCCAGAATTGTTCATTAATAGTATAGGTGACCGGATGAGAGGAAATTGAATAGATCATATTGTATCGTAGTATTTAGATGATTGATAATTTATAAGTTACTGATGGTATAATCAAAATTGTTAAATTGGAGTAGTTAGAGTGGAGCTATTTTGGAGAAAAAAAGGAAACCCAAACAATATTTTGGGTTTTAGGGCATTTTAAGAAATATTTAGGAATTTACAGTAAAAATTACAGTATAGGGTAAAAACGACATCTGCAGGTGGTGACTTTTTCCTAATTTTGTCTTGAATCGATAAAAAAAAATATTAAACTATTATAAGTTAAGGGGAAGTCGCCGCCTGTAGATGACGTCTTCACCTAAGTCGCCACCTGCAGGTGGCGACTTCACCCTGCACTGTAATTTTTACCATAGATCTTAAAATATATCCCAACACACCTCATAACCCAAAATATTGTTTGGGTTTGTATTATTTACCAAAATTTACCTTAGAGTGTTGTCGTTTCTTCCGTCCAACGAATGGAATTAAAATCATTTTACATAGGAATGGAAGTGCTTAGTTTATGTGAAAAAAAAATGAAAGTGCTTAGTTGCTTAAGCATGGTTTAGGAGCTATTGCTCATTATCTTTATTAATAAAAAATTATAAGTTTAAAAGGTTTGATGACTTAAATTAAATCGATTTTTATTTTTATTTTTATTTAATTTATAATTAATTTTTTTTCAATTAGTAAAAATTATTTTAAATACTATATAAAATTTATTAATTGTTTTTATTGACTTGAAACTTTGTTTTTTATAATAAAGAATTTTTCAAATTTTATCCAATAATGACGCAAATCATAAAAAAATATTTTATCAAAATAAAACAAAATAAATTTCAACGTTATTAAAAAATTAAAATAAACCAAATTAAATTAAAGTAAATGATTGAAAGAAAAAAATAATCTAACTAAATTGAACAAATCTCATACTAGGGATAAAGTTAAAAATATCCCTAACGTTTGACTAAATAGTCATTTTGGCTCTTATTTTTAACTTATTTAACCTCAACGTTTCGTTTTGGGTCGGACGAAAATTGTTAGTCAACTTACAATAAACAACTTGAAATAATTTGGCAAAATGACGCGTTAGAAGAAAAATATTTTATATTTTATACAATTTTATAAAAAATACTTTTTGATTAAAGTGTCATTATTAAAGTCGACACATTTATCTATATGACATTACTAACGCGGTGTGCACTGCCATATATATTTATGATCAATTAACTAATAATTTTCAGCCGTAAAAATATGATTTTAATATAAAATAAAATATTAAAAGATAAATTAATTTAAATAAAAAATATAAATTAAAATAACTGCTGTTTTTTTTGGCATTATGCTATTACTTACATATCATATCAGCCGTACCCGGCCGACTTGAGAAAGTGGGACCTACAAGCTTTGAAAAAATTCTCTCATCACCGGCCGTATTTCCACAAAATTCATAATTTCGCCACGCGGCAAGCAAGGAAGCTCAAATGAGCTCGATGTACTGTCAAAATGCTTAATCTACCGACACTATATATATATATATATATATATATATATATATATATATATTAGTATAAACTAATTTTCTCTGTTATAATTAGATTATTTAAAAACTGTAGATTTAATGTAAAAAGAATATCAGCTAACATTTCTTATTTTTTAAATATTAATAAAAGATATGACGCTTTTTTAATTCATTTATAAATTTTGAAAAAGTATACAATCACTATAAAAACCATTTATTCTTCTAAAAATCTCATTTATTTAAATACAAGTATTCAATTCAAAGGCATGCACTGAAATTAGTAGTTCTTTACCTAATTAACTAACAGACGAAAAATTTTGTTGAAATAAATAAAATTCACAAACTATATTACGAAAATAGTCATGTTGACTAATTAAATTATTAAATAAATCAAATTTGATAAGTGCAATCTCCTTCCCTGTTCTTGTCATATATGCATTGTCCCTTAGACTTTATTCATATGGGTTAAGAATCTCATCAGCTGGCACCCAATGACTTTCCAGCCATTTACACGTAAAAGACAATTTCCACCCAATTTTTACTATCAATTTCAAAATTGGACATCAAATATCTTTGTTGTATTGTATTCATAATTTGTCATTTAGATCATATTCTATGTTCTTATATTAATTCATAAATATAAATTATTTTGCATACAATATACATTTTAAATACAATACATATGATGTAAATGGCAAATGCAGTGCAGAGTATTTTGATACATAAATATGTCAATTTAAAGTTTAGAAATTTAATTTATAATTAGGGTTTGAAGACTTATGTTATAGGGTTTATGATTTTAGTGTCTAGAGTTAGATTTTAAGTAGAAAAGTGGTGTAAAAATAATTTACACATATTTTGTATTAAAATATAACTTTTAACAAATTACTAGCTAATAAAATAATATTTATTGCATGCAAAAGAAAATTCCACCTAATCTCAATTAACTCTATAAATTCATGCAAATTTTTTATAAAATAATATTTATTAAATATATATTTAAACCTCAATATTTATACTTTTTCAACATTCAAATGTAATTTTTAAAAGAAAATTTCTACGACACATCGGTGAACACTATTAAATTTTTTAATAAAGATTAAAAATTTTAAGGACTAGACTTATAATTAAAATTATTTCAAAAAAATTAAAAATTAAATTTAATAAACTTTTATATTTCTTTACAATATTTTTAATTAATATATTAAAATCAAATTCTCAAAAACTCTTTAATATCAAAAACCTTAAATCTAACCTCTTTATTTCCCTTTGTCACCGCTGCACTTAGGGCTTAGGGCTTCTTGCTGCTGCTGCTCATGCAGCTGGAACAAATAGTCGCTTCCTATATTTTATAACCCAAGGTATGATGTTACTGATATGCTTCTCAGATTATCACTATTGCTATGTTCTGATTATTGATTCCTTAACCCATCTAAATCTATTCTTGTTCAATCCAGGGCTAGTCCATCAGAATTTACCATACCTCTCTCAAAATATATCAAAGATGTCTATCATACTCGAGTTTCCGTTGGTTTGCGTTTTAGAATGTTGTTTAAAATAGAAAAATCAAGCGTTCGTCGGTAAGATTCTTTTTTCGGCGGTAGCAGCAGCGGCATAAAGGAAATAAAAGGTTGAGTTTAAGATTTTTGATATTAAAGAGATTTTAAAAATTTGATTCTAATATATCAATTAAAATAACTATAAAGAAATATAAAAGATTTATTAAATTTAATTTTTAATTTTCTTTTAAAATAATTTTAATTATAAGTCTAGTCCTTAAGATTTTTAATCTTCATTGAAAAATTTAATGGTACTCAACGCTATATTACGTTGTGGTATTTAGCGATGTGCGGTGACTGTAATAGACTATTTTTAAAAATACTATTTCATACACAATTAGTAAAAAATAAAAAAAAACAAATAATATTAAAATAATAACATGTGTCTTTTAAATAACTTTAAAAAATTTTAAAAATAATAATTGAATCCTTGTCAACAACTTATCCTTGTTTGTGAAAAGTTAATCAATCATTGATAGTGTGTATGATGGGGAAATTTTAAAATGAGTAGTGAGGTTAAAACGAAGTGTTATATAAATTTGTATTAAAATGGTAAGAATTTATGTAAGATTGGATAATAATTTATGAAGAATCGAAATTTTTACTAACTAGTAAAAATATGTGTAAATTTTGTCTTAAGTAAAAATTTTGATAACTACACAAATTCTTATATTATAATTTAAATTCTCACTCAAATGGTAAGAATTTGTGTAACTACACAAATTATTACCAATTGAGTAAGAATTTATATAGATCCACCTCATTTTAGTTGCACTCTAAGAATGCCTTACCTTAACAATGCTCCATTAAAAAGATGAAAGAACAGACTTTTAATAATAATAATAATAATAATAAGCTATCATTACATATATTAAAAATGAATTCAATATTTATATGTGTTGAATAAATAAAGATTTATGCATTATGCTTTGTATTAAAGGAAAGCTAAGATCTTGATTGAGAACCATGAAACCAAGAAATTGATTGTGTAAAAATTAAGGCATATTTATTGTTATTAAACAAATAAACATGTGATGAAAATTCAGAAGCCACCCCAAAACAGCTCTTTTGCTATACAAATTTTGATTGAAGTAACCCATCCACCATCTGGACTTTCTTCTCCTTTTTGCTATACAACAACAACAACAAAAATGTTTTCAATTGTTCTTGCAAAACGAGTAAATGCAGTATATATGATATAATACCTGTAATAATCTACAAGAAAACACTTAAATCTCCCCATTGTTTTCTCTTCACCCGGCACCATCATCAGCTAGAATCCTTACAGTTCCCCCATTTCTTGATGATTACGCCACTTTCTCAGCAAACAAACACTTGCCCAGAAAAGTCGATACTCGATATAGCTAAACCAATCGAAATCCAGCAGCAAATTAACAAGCGTTTCCCGTTTGATTCAAATTGAATCAAGAATCCAAAGCAAATGGCGTTTGCAGGAGATCATAAGGTGCCCATAAAGCGTCCAAAGGGCATGGCCGATTAGCATCAAGCCTCGCCCAAGGTTTCCCTTTCCCGCTCCAATGTAAAAGACTAACCGGACCTGGATGCAAATCTCTGCACAACCCTCTAAAATTATCGCCCCCGAGGCCATGCTGATTCCATCTGTGATCAACCGGCACGATATTTCCAGCGAAAACTAATAAAAATGGTGGCAAAGAACCCAATTCGTAAATTCTTATTCTTTTCTGAAGCTCCATCCATTCTTCAATCTTCGTCGTGTAATTTCCTTCTCTCCATCGATCAAGGTCGATTACCATAACACCTGTGTTGAAGTAGCAGGGCTTACGGTTCGCAAAAGTCAAGGATAAAGAAGGGTTTGACCAAAACGTTGGAGTAAAGTAGGCCGTGAAGTTTGCATTGCAATGTTCCGGAGCAGCCAAGACCGAGTCGTCTCCGAGTGGGGTTGCAGCGAGTTTAGCTATGTCATCGACCAGAACCAGGTCCGAGTCAAGGTACACGACTCGGCGGATGCACAAAGGAAGGATACTGGCTAAGTAGCTTCGAGCGTAGTTCAAAGGGCAATCCAAAGCCGAGCGGATGGAGGTTGAAATGAGGCGCGAAACAGAGGAATCATCAAAAGGGTAGACTCGGAAGTTGAGGTAAGGGAAGGAGGAGGAGATGGTGGCGCGTAAAAGCGACGCGTTGGCCTTGGCGGAGGCTACGAAATGGAAGGCAATGTTCTGAGGACAAGAGGAGTGTTGAAGCACCGAAAGAATAGCCGCCATGGAGCCACGGATGTAGGCCGTGTCAAGGGTCATTGCCACATGAACAGCTTGATCGGAGCACAAAATGGAGGAGTCCTCTCCACCTGAATCATCTTCATCAACAATCACTGGACAATCCACGGAGTTATAGAACTGCGGGGCTTCCTTGAATTGTTGGTTTACAGTTACCGGTGTAGCGACGGTGGCATCAGCGGCTAAGGCAATGACAATAAAGAGTAATAGAAGGAGAAACTCAAAGACTGGTGGTTTACTCATTACTGAAAAAGAGAAGGTAAAGGGTGTTGCACTGTTGGCCAATTGCCCTTTTGAAGAGGATTTTAAAGGAGGAAAGAGTTAACTGGAAATGGTGGCAAAGGCTGAAGAACCTTTAAGGGGGATTAGTCAAGAAATTTCTTTGAGGGGAGAAGTTGAGTTCACATTGATTCTAGATTGCTTTGTTTTGCATAATGTCCTCAATTTTGTTATTTATATGTATATATATTCAAAAGGGTCCTGCATCCTTTTCCATCAACTCTCAAATGCTAGCCGCCATTTCACTCAATAAGGAGAGGAGAGCCTTACATTGGTAAAATTTGGGGTTAACCATTCAAATTAGGGAGAGATCATAAGTTCATGTATTTTTATTAATGAGCTTATATTTGTATTTTTTTGTTAATTATTTAAATTTTTGGTGGAATCTTCAATGTTTGTTCAATAACTTGAGATCACAATTCCATCACCATTCATCTTCGTTTTTGTATTAAATTAATAAACTAGTGGACATAGACATATATTTTTTTCATTTGTTAGAAATGGTACCTAAACTTTGTTGTTTCCCTTCTAAACTACCCAAGGCATGGCACAAAGCCATATTAGTACTTCCACATATCACTCAATCATCAAGTCATATTATTATTGATAATCATTGATTAACGATTAACTGATCTACTGTATCAATATGAAAAAAAAATAAAGTTTAGGAGTCACTTCATACGAAAAAATATTATATACTAATTTTTAAAAAAAAACTATGAGGGTTAATTTGACATTTAAATCGTATAACAGATTAAAAAAATTAATCAAATAATTTCATGAGCACATTTTAGTAAAGCAGATTAAAAAATTTTATACTCTGTCAATCAAATAATAAAAAAATATATTCTAATCAAATGAATTAAATAAAATATTATAATATACCGAATATTATTCTAATTAATTTTACATTATATTATTATTATTATTATATATAAGCTTACGATTTTACCATTAGAATTTTGCTCGATACATTTAAGTATTTGTAGAATGCAGAGTGTATATCTAGGACCCACCATGCGAAGCTAGTTGCTAAAGTAGATCTATTATTTGACTTCAAAAGCTATATAACTATCCTGCACTAATCGAAATAAATAAATAAATAAATACGATTTTGGATTATATCCTTCTTGTTTAAGGTTTGGTCTGGATTTGTTTTTGTGATCCACAACTTTATTGCTGGATGAGTTATTGTATGGCATGGCATCACCAACTTTCGGTATAAATGTATACAATTTAACAGTGGAATGGAAGTGGTTGAGTTGGGGAGGAAGCAGTTCCCCATAACCAGCGACCCATCCCTGTAACATGCCGCTACAATACGGATGCATGCATCATGCAGTTCAAGGCAAACATGTATCGTATTGTTGTGGATAAAACAGTAGAGAATTGTTTTAAAAAATGACTGCACAAATTAATTAAATACGTAATATAGCAAGTTTTTCAACACTGAAAGCAGATTCCAAGGGTCACCGACAAATACAATGCCCGAAAGCAGAGTGGTCATAAAAGTCGGCCTAAATGAGCTGCCCTGCACATGCTCTCATCACATCTGTCTATTTTTTGCATTCAAAGTAAATGATAAATGTACGGTACGGTCTTCTTCCGTGTTTCAGTTCAGTACAATTGTCGAACCCGACGAACAATGGGTTGCGCGTTCCTCGTTTTGGATTTAATATACAGTAAAATAATTCAATCCTTTTGATCTCCAAAGTAAAAGAACTCACGCGGTCACAGAGAAGCTTCTCCAATCATGAAACGGAAGCATTGAAGTTTCCAGCACACCGAAGTTTACATGTCAAAGGGTTCCCAGTATTAAGCATTGGCCAAGCTCATCCATTTCAGCCACAACAACTAGCACAAAACCTGCTCGATACGGGATGGCCGGTCAATGGTAGGAGCATGGAGAACATTACCCAGACCAGCCTGACCCTATTATTACAACTCATAAAATATAACCCCTATGTTTTGATGAAGGCCTTTTTCAGTTCAAGTCACGTCGTTCTCTAGAACAACATAGAATGTGATTTTGTTTAGAAAAACTCAACTATAAAAATGAATAGCAAGGTTTAATGTGATTGAGCCCACAATTCTGGCACTGAGAGCTTCCAACTAATTTCAGAAATGTGCATGTTCAAAGGAGAAGCAAAGTAGTTGAGAAGAGGACGATAACTTTCAAATCTGCAGGTTCAGTAGGCCCCAAACTCTAGGCCGATCAACCCATTCGCTTAATGCATTTAGTACTTCAAACAAAAATCTTGAAATTGGTGGATCAGAACAGTCCATGAGGCTGCTCAATGGAGCCATTTTAGAACCACATGTTAAACATGAAACTGAATGACCATAAGTGTCGTGGATAAAATTACTATTACTTAGAAACAGAATCACCATTAATGAAGTACAGCCACACCATGCGATGGTTATCGAGTTATGACAAAATAATTCGAATCCGAAGATTTTTAACTTAATTTTGTCCTATAAATTCTTTTTTTTTATTAAGTTCTAGTGCAAACCACGTTCTAAAATTGAAATTTTGAAGTCATATCAAATTCAGTTTAGATCAAACTGACACTGTCCTGCCCAAAAAAACACTAAGAATACTATTTTATTTTAAAGTAATTTTACATATTTCAATTATATTTTATTTTCAAAAGATTTTAGACTAGTATATTATCTTATAAAAATAATACAGCATACAAGGTGATGTAATATTTCAGAAGGGTTGGGTTGTAGTGGGTTAGATATTCTTAAGTTTGTAATCTGAAATCAGAATCGGATATTCAAATATGTAGGTCATGTTTGATAATTAGCGGATAGTTGATTTTATCAGCTGATTTGACTAGCCGATTATATTAGATGATTGTATAAAAGTGTTTGGTAAAATTAACTGATAGCTGATAACTGTTTGATTATTTGAACAAGTAAAATAACATATAAGGACATAATTATATTTTATACTTGTTTGAATAATTTATTAGTTATTAACATTTTTTATCTATTAATATTAATTAAATTATAAAAATTAATTTTTTAATATCATTACTGAGTATATATAAGGATGTTCACATTCATTTTTTATTTGTGAAATTGTCTTTTTAATATAATTTTAATAATTATTAAATTTAGATGTATATATTAATTTCTTATCTATGAAATTATATTTTGAATATAATTTTATTAATTGTTAAATTTATATGTATTTGTTAATTTATATATTAATTTCTTATTTATGAAATTATTTTTTTTATTTTATTAGTTAATTAAATTTATGTTATTTAGATAATTTTTTTATAATTATCAAAGACAAAATAGTCTTTACAAGTATTTTATTCAAATCTTAACTCAAAAAGAGAGCTTTTTCAAAATAAAAAAGTTTCACATCAATCCGCTATTGCAATAATCTATTTACCAAACATCTAAATTAACAGATTTTACTTTAAACATATAATTTTAGCTGAAAAAATTATTTACTAAATAGAGTCATAATCTGCATCCGCACAATATGTATATTTGAATAACGAATATTAGATGATGTCTATTCGTATTCGTTTTAAATCTATAACATAAAATAATTTTAACATCAAAAACTGTTTTATATGAATTATAAAACATGCAAAAATCCATAATATCCAAATCGTCATCTCTAAACTTAGAGCGGATAATTTTTATTTTTCAAATTAAATGTTAAATTTTAAATAAAATCGAATTCGAGATAAAATCGAGACAGAAAATATAAAAATCGGGTCACAGGATGGGCCGGCCCCGTTGCCAGCTCTATAGCTTATTCGAAAGTAGTTTATGGATGGAAATAAACACTGGCTCCACTCCACCATCATTTTTATCATATAGATCTTTTATAGCCAATATTGAGGTCACTATAGGCCAGATTTATAGCTATTTGATCAACTCAAACTGACCTACGCTATCCTACTGCATAATTAAAACTCAGTTTTGTATTTTTTTATACAAGTTCACACACTTGTAATTTATTGTTAATTTTATGGTTTAAGTTCACAATCTAAGCTAAAAGATATATTAATAATGAGGCATATGGCCATTATTTTTTTATCAAAAAAAATAATGTAAAAATTTACAGATTATTTTATGATGAGGTGTTTTTCTTCGCAAGTGATTCTAATTCACCGTTATATGTCTTTATTAATATTTTAAATAAAAATATATATGATAATGAATTAAGGTTATTTATGAAGAAAAATATTTTATCAGTAGTGTATCAAATAATTACTCTTAAATTTATACCGTATTAGTAAACTTCTATTAAATTATATCATTAATATAATATAATTTAGTATAAATTTACGAAGAAAAATATTTCATCATCAGTGTATCAAGTAATTACTCTAAATTTATACTGTATTAGTAAATTTATATTAAATTATATCATTCTTATGAGATCTACTAATTCTCTTAGTGGCTAAGGATGCTCATCTTGTCTCATCTTGTATGTGTTCGAATCCAGATATGAAAATATAATACACATCTATTTAATCAAAAAAATTTATATCATTAATATCATTGAATAATATTAAAAATTATTTAAAATAAATTTTAAATTGTGCTAAGATTCATTAATGGAATTCTTTAATTATGTGGTTGGATAATTAATAATAAAGGAAAAGAGATTAAAAGAGAATAACTTAAACAGAAGATATCCATCACTTGTTAAGGATTACTAAAATTAATAATTGGAATGAAACTAGTAACCATTGTTTGGTTAATCGCCGAGAAGAAAGTAAACGACTCATTTTAATGTGACTTTTTTATTATGGGTTTAAATTTGATACACAGTCCGTATAAAATTTATTTTACACAAGCATATCTATTTCTACTATAAATCAAAATTAAACATAAACCTTAAAAAACTAAACCTTAAACCCTACAACCAAAACCCTTAAACTCTAAACTAAACCCCTAAAACTAAAAGGTCTGTGTAAAGTTTACACAGACTGTGTATTGAAGTTTTTCCTTTTTATTATGTCATTTTTTGTAAAAAATCATAAATAATTTAAAAAATATATATTACAAGGGCAAAAAATATATATTTTATAATAAAAAATATAACCTTTTTCTCAGATTACTACGAATTGGGATATAAAGAAATGGCGTATTTGGAGGAGAAGTAGCGGTGGTTGGTGGAGTTAGGGGGGATCGGAAGGTTTAAAAAGTAAGATTAGTGGAGTTAAATAGAATTTAGAGAGGGTGATTATGGAGGGAATAGTTCTGGGAAGTGTGGAAGCAAGCACGTGGTGATGGTGGTTAAGTGGGGCTTGTTCAGAATCAGAGGTTGCGCTAATATTGGCCACGTGCCTGGGAGTCTTCACGACACCATGATCAACAATCAACGGTCTGAATCTTTTTCTCACCCGACTGGCTAGATGTTCTTCTTTCAGCAATGCCTAACGTTCACGAAAAGATATGATAAATTTCACATCTTTGTTACCAAAATTGATGGGGTAGTGGAACCGGGCCGGACTAATATAAATACGATAACGTTCTATGTAGATTCTCACATCATCTCATTTCCCCTTGCATCAAATCACTCCATTTGCTCAACCTCTCCTTCCTAACAAAGCAACAATGGGGATTTCCCCTGGGGTTTATTTTCTTTTTCTGCTGAATCTCCTCTCATCCGGTAAATGTATTCCTTTTACTTGCATTACATCATTTTTCTTATCTGTTTCTTTTGTTTATTTAATAAAAAAAGGTTTTATCTTTTCATTTGAAAATCTAGTATTTAGAATCATTACTCAATAGACGCTTCAAGCTTTTGATTCGAATAAAGAAATAACATTGACTCGACTTTGCTTATAACAACGATTTCAGGGACGATATTTTCATCAGCTACCCTTTTTACACTGCAAAATCGTTGTAATTTCACTGTATGGCCGGGTTCTCTGGCCGGAAATGGCCCTGCCATTGGTGATGGTGGTTTTGCATTGCCACCTGGTTCATCATACCAACTCCAGGCTCCACCCGGTTGGTCTGGTCGCTTTTGGGGTCGAACCGGCTGCAAATTCGACAACTCTGGCGCTGGCAAATGTGCAACCGGCAACTGCGGTGGTGGGTTAAAGTGTACTGGCGGTGGTGAGCCGCCCGTTTCACTGGTAGAGTTCACCCTTAATGGAAGTGATAACAAGGACTTTTATGACGTTAGTCTTGTGGATGGTTACAACCTTGGCTTAGCAGTGAAGGCGGTTGGTGGCGCAGGAAGTTGCCAATACGCAGGTTGTGTCAAGGATCTCAATATAGATTGCCCTGCCGAGTTACAGATGTTGGATTCGGGTTCCGTCGTCGCTTGTAAAAGCGCCTGTGCCGCTTTCAACACGCCGGAATACTGCTGCACCGGCGATCATGGTACACCCCAGACATGCTCGCCGACCAAGTACTCGCAGTTGTTCAAGAATGCATGCCCAACGGCTTACAGTTATGCTTACGATGATGCCACGAGTACCGTGACCTGTATCGGGTCGGATTATGTTATCACATTTTGTCCGACCGGGTCATGAACATGACATCGATTTTGATTGATTCATGACAGATGGTTCGGATGGTGTTTAATTTGATATTGCTTATTACATTATTGTTTAAAGTTATAAATATGGAATGCTTCAATTGTCAGAAAGAGATGCAAAGTTTGGTCCTTTAGTTAAGGAGATATAAAGATTGTGGTTGGTTTGTTTGGTGAGAAAGTCAGTAATGTGTATGAATATGAATATGAACACATTTTTCACCTGTCCAATGTAATGATTTCAAGAACCAAGAAATAACAGATGCAATAACCTTTGCGTGAACCACACTTGCTACTATCAACTATGATTTTATTTATTTATGGTTTAATATATAAATAAGTTTTTAAACTATTTCTTTTTTTTAAGTGCTTCATTTTTTTGTCCCTTTTAAGTATTCAAATTAATATTTTTTGTAACTCTTTTAATGTCAAATAAGACACCAATTTTGATCAGAAATGATAATTTGAACAACTATAAGGGTCGAAAAAATTTAAGCACCTAAAAAAATAGGATAATTTAAGCACTTATTTTGATATTAAACCATTATTTATTTCAATGTTTTACTTTAATATTGTTTATTCTTATTATATACATGTCCCACTAAATTTATCATTTATTAATTTTTTTTAATGGCGAAACTTTTTAAATTTTAAATATAACCATCTTGCATAATTTTTTTTGATAATGAGAACTAAATTTTATTAAAAATTGTGGAATATATCATAAATACAACACATTCAAAAGGGAGAATAATGGAGACTAGTCTACCAAAATCTCATACAAAAACTCAAAAGTGCAAAGAAAATAAATACTTCGATAGAGATTAACATACCGTCAAAATTCAGAAGCCTTCCTGAATCTCATTGTCTTTATCCAAACGAGACGCATTACAGGTGAAAAATGAGTGGTGAACGAGCCAAACTATCAGTTAGATTGCTCCGCTACCCAGAACTGATTACATCAGCAAACAACCATCAACTGAGTGGAGATCTATCCTTCTATAACCACCGACAGAATCATAATCAGAAACTAGCGTCGTGAAAATCTATGTACGAGCACCAAACGACCTCTAAGTATGCTAAAATTATGTCAAAACGACAGATAAAACGAAACCACAAAAATAAAGAAAAAGCGTGCCACAAGGCAGAGGAAAAAACGTGCCACAAAAAAATATTCTTATTAAAAATATGAAAAAACAAAAAATAAAAGATCTTATAATCGACAACTAATACTAAAATTAGTTGTCGACCACCGGCTAAAAAAACAAAAGAAAGGAGATTGAGGCGTTAAGAATAGTACAAAAAATTAGGTTAAAGAAAAGAGACTAATGTTAATATAAAATCGAAATTGTTTTTTCATCTTACATAATTAAATTTTATAAAATATATATTTAAAAATTATTTGATCAATTTAGTAAGACCAAAAAAGTTTAACTTTTACTATAACTGGATTTTAATGGCATTTGCAACATTAACTATTACTTGACTTTATACAAAATCTTATTTTAATTCAATTTGTAAATTTTCACTATTACCGACGTAATGCTATTTATTTATTACAGGTGAATATTTGATATATTAATAATATTTAATTTTATGTCAGTGAATCAAATAATGATATATCATTATAAATGATAAATCTAGCGTATTATCATCTAATTTACTGATGATAATTATACACTATCAGTTCATCACATTAATTTTCTGTTCATATATCCATACACAATTAATAATAATTATATTACTAAAAATCTAGGCATCATTAACCTTTAATAATAAATTTTACATGTACAGTAGAACCATAATATAAATTTCATATCGTAAGCTAGCTAAATCAAAATTCTGTGTAAACTTAATATTTATCCACTAAAAACAAATTAAAATTATAGCTCAACGACTACTACCAATCTTTTTTTTTCCCTTTTCTGTTAACTGCCTAATCATTACCAAAAGGAGAAATATAACGTAAAATTCCTAGATTAATGGATCATTAACCATTATAATCAGGAGAAATTTCCTTTCCTTTCAAGGCCTTCGGCCTAACATCAAAAGAGCTTTCTCTTTTTTAGCAAATACATTTTCAGTTTTCTCTACACGTGGCATTCATTATCAGAAGCCCACATTTTCTAATTGATTTTGGGAACAAGCAAAAACAAACTCTACACTTGGGACACAATGTGCCACCTTTCCTATACTAGAACCCTAGAAAAATTACAAGCCAAGCCAAGATTAGAAGGGGAGAAGAGGGGATTGGGGTTAAAAGAAGAAGAATAAAGAAAGAGGGGTTATGACTGCCTATATCCTATAGATATTCCTCTCCAAGATGTATTGCTTGAAAATAAACTAGTTCGCAATCGATTAAACCACGAAAGCTTCAACTCGCCGGAGCCGGTGCATTGGCCCTCGCCTTCCTCCTCAATACTAAATAGAGTTTGGTCTGAGCAGTCTAATGATGCTCCACATGCTAAATTGTATGACTGGCATGCTGAATGGCATACCCGTAGTCGGTTGTCCCCATCGTTATCGCATTTTTGGATGGAAATCTGGTATCACACAGAGAAAGCATTTTAGAGTCAAGCTCCTGTGAATGGCTATCAATGGAGGATAATAGGTGCTGAGACAAAAAAAAATTATTGGAAATAGAAGAGCAAGGATGAGTAAATTTACCCAGCAGGCTAGTTGCTTGGCAGCTGCATCACAGTAGCTGCTCCCAAAGAGATTAGTAAATAACTTTCGAGCACCCCCGGGGAACAGACGGTGGTAATTGGGCATGACAACAACTTCTTCTAGCTGCTGTAAGATACTTGCTTCACTGGGTGCACAGTGTTTCCCGGACAACTCCCTCTCCAACACATTTTTGCACACTGAAAGACTTGAGAGGAGAGTGGAGCTATTCTGGCATGTGTAGCCTGCATAGTCAGAGCAGCGGAACTCGCAAACTCCATTGTCACATACCCCACCATGAAGGCTGCATTGTTCATCGCAGACAGCTGCATATAATTCTCGGTAAATCAGCATGTAAAAATCATCAAAAGGATAGAATAATACTATCCAGCAACAGTAAGAATATTTTCCAACTATAATGAATAACTACTATACCTGTTGAGCAATCAATACCGGTATGACCATTTTCACATTCACAAACCCCATTTGATAGGCACTTTCCACGCCCATTGCAATTGTTAGGGCAAGATCCTTGAATTTATAAGACAAGAGAACAAAGGAAAATAACATCAGTTTATTGAAATGGATTAGTTCAGAAGATACTTTCTATACAAAATATTGCCTTACACTGCTAAATAATGGAATAAAGAAGGATCCTTGAACTCACTTTTACTACAATCATGACCATGAAATCCAAGAAAGCAATGACATTTTCCATTGACACAGTCGCCATTAAGATTACAAGAATTGGCACATTGCCCTGACACAGAAACAGTGCGAGTGCTACAGAGTTCGTGGTAAGCAGGACAAATCAGTTCTCCTGCAGATAAAACGGCAAAAGAAATTACTAACAAGTATAGATAGGATCATAATGAATAAAAAGTCGGTAGATGAAAATTACCATTAAATCCGGGGAACTGAACTGGTCCACCAGCTTCTGGACATGCTTTCCAAACACCATCCACAGCAACCTAGGAAGAACAATTATTAACAAAATTAAAAATCAACATCAATGAGCCAGTGCTTCTTTGCCAGATTTCACATTTACTGTTATAAGTAAAAAAAAAGGTGTTCTGATTCAGCCAGGCCATGATTGAAAAAGATTTATTGTAATTTGGGCATTTCAGCAAATCAACATTTGTCAAAGAACTATATGCTGAAAAGATAAGATGACAGCCCACAATGATCATAAGTCATAACTCTCAAGCTACAAGGCTGCTTTTTATCAAAACTTGGCTTTACGAACACCATCCCATACCTCTAAAGAGTTATTTACACATCTGTGCTGATAACAACCATTTCCTTGGGTCATAGAACCCCGTACAAAACCAGTGCGTACTAAGGAAGAAGCCATGCACCTATTCATCACAAAAGGAAATTCATCAGCCATTGCCTCATAAGGTCAAACTGTGTCTCAGGTAAGTAGAAAAGTTTAAACTGTGTTCAACTGAAAATTTTAAGCTCAAAACTCACCTGGAGTTACTCCCTCTCACTTCACCTAGCATTCTGTCTGGGGCTCTTGCACTGTTAGTATCTGTACAGGATCCATCAGAGTAAGCCACAAAGTATGTGCAATAATCAGCCAGCGAAGACTGACCACCTGCAAGGGTCAAAAATAGAAGTTCACGTACGTTACGCGGACAAAATTAAAAATTCAATGATGTTGATAAGTATTAAAAAGATAGCATTAAATGCCCGTATCTTCAAACCATTTCATTCCCTAGCATACTTAAAAGTTGCATGAAGTACAGGAGTATCACTTTTAAGAAGTACATTTAGATGTAAACCAAAACTGAAAATAACTTAGCTTTAAGTGCAACTTATTCGAAATTTCATATGTCAACGCATTGATTCTTCAATCTTCACAAATAATTACTAGGGTGTAAGGGTCATAAAAATAGACCAGATAGTCTCAAAACATAATATTAGACATATAAAAAGAACTAAATGAGAAAAATACCCTTGTTAGCCTGAGGAAAATACTGAGCCCATTTAGGTAGGTCTCCACTATAGGTTACAATAGGGCAGTAACCCTCTGCTTCCCTGTTATACGTGCAACCAGAAAAATTGGTTGTGTTGCAACGATAAGCCCCCTTCCAGAGATTGCAAGGAGAAGTAACAAAATCGGTCCCTTGGTTGTGACCCCAATCAAGACGATCTGCCATGCTATAGTTAGCTTGATACCATCCACTATCCTCCAACAAAGCCAAAGTCATTTTTGAAACTACTGATCTTGTATCCACAGATCCCGTCATTATCTCATTCATCAAAAGCCTCTTTTCCCAATGAGACCCTGCAGCCAAGTCATCACTCAAACATCAAGGACGAAACAGTTATAATGCTGCATCTTCTATTAAGAATCATATTATGTATTTTACACTAGTTTTTAGATAGTTTCCATGAGTTAAAAATCTACGACCAATGCCTCAATAGAGGGGAGAGAGACAAAAAAGAAGAGACTGAAGTCAATGCCTGATGTGCCACGTCCTCCCCCATCTTCTAGCTCTAAGCCCGTAATTTTTTCTGAAAATGCCTGTCGATTGAACCATTAACCATTTGTTTGATTTTCTTATTTTGTTTTTCAGCAATCTAAAGCCATAAAACTCAGCACAACAGAGAAGTTAACGATACCCCATAATGACGTCGTGAGTGCATGACAACACGCGGAAGCACCACACGAGTTACCATCCTCCCAAGCTTTTCATCCATGATCTGTTCAGTAACCTGCAAAATGCACACAGAGATGACCATGTTATAGTGAGTTTCTAAATTGCGTCCATGAAATACCCGGATAGTAAAAAAATGTTTTTCATATTGGTAGCAAGAGATGAGCAACAAAGGCAACAAACAAGTTCTGAGGGTTTGAGCTTTGACTTCAGAAAGTTGATCACAATAGTGTATCAGAGGCATATTAAATGTAAATGTCATGCAATTACCTTACTACGCCTCCTTTTTCTCTCATCTCTAAAGTGAGCAAAAGCATGTGGGTCAAAGCCAAGAACATGCATAACCTGGATTAAATAAAGAGGGTGTTTAGGACATGAAATTTTCTTCTATACTTAACAAATTAACATGAAAGTAACATCACCAAACCTCATGGATAAGAGTAGCTGAAAGTAAAGTCTCTGCTTCAGCTGTTAAATGCCGAGGAGCAACGTTCACATGTCCTACAAAACACAAGTTCCCCGTTGCTTCTGATTTTAGATTTCTACTGCACACAGCAGCCACATGTTCCACTTACGAGATGGAAAAAACAAGAAATTACCAGCAATTGCACGGCCCCATTGGTCACGTTCGCATGCTACCGCCCATGCCAAAGTATTGCCAGTGGTAGGTCTTGTAGTCACAAGCAGGACCAAGTCCGCATCAACAACACCCTCTGCAAGAAATTTTAAAGATTAGCATATACAAAAGAATGAACCTAACAGGAAAATACTCTTAGTTCAAATACAAAGGAATGGACCTAAAAGAAAAATACTCTTTAGATGCCACGCTCAAGATGAAAATAGGGTCTAAACAAAGTAATGGAGCTGCAATGAGATACCTTCAATATATTCACGTGGAAGTTGCACACCTCCATCTTGTCCACATGCAGAATATCCACTCAATCTCAAATTCCCTTTCACAGGCTCTACTGCCAAGGCTCTCTTGAACCAGTCAGCTGTCTGCCCTAGAGCCTTCATTAAATTTCTTTCAAAAATTAGCATTTGATAAATCATAAATCAAACAAATGCAAATATATTTGTAAAATATTGAAACCTTGCGAAGGCGATGACGTTTGTCCTCCCCAGATATATCATCAAAGGTGCAATTATACCAACAGTCGCCATAAATTGGAGGACCACCATGAGGATTGCAGGAGGGTGATCCAGGAGGAGAACTCACAGGAGGCTCCCCGAGCTGGTAAAGTAAAAAACAAAGCAACAGAAAAACACAAAAAACAATCACCAAGTAGCCAACATTAGATTCACAATCACGACCAAACGAACAATGCTACGGGGGTTTACAAGACAACGAAACCACCAACCTTCACAATGCCACCAACTTTTCGACAATCTCTGTCCTGGGAGTGGCCAACGGCGTCATAATTCAAATATATTCTTATAGGTTTCTTAGCATCCCTTGTATGCCCAAGCAATTCAGGAATCCCTAGCAGAGACCTTCCTTTGTGATGAACATGATCTGAGATATCGGAATGATCATAAACTTGAGGGGTAACCGAATAAATGTTATGTCCTGGTCGCATCCTCTGCTCAATTATCTGGTCATGAATACATGAGTGTGTAACAATATTTTCACTACTTCCCCTTTCTGGGACTTCCCTTTGCGGATGCTGCTCCCTAAATTTGGCGGTGGAAGCTCCAAACCATAAGAATATCAATAAAATCTGCACTAGAAACCAGAAATGTTTTTAAAGAGAGGGGCACAAACAAGAAAGTTAGAAACCCAAAATCAGAAAACAAATAATCTATACCAACAACGGATCTAATAAAAAAAAGCTACGAATGGCTAGTACCAGCACAAAGATTATTATTTTTTTTGCAAATCATGAGCTCCAATTTAGCTAGGAGATTCGGCGTTGACCCCAACAATTCCAAACATCAAATAATTCAAAAGTAATAAATCGGGGGAATGGCAAAAGCAGCAAATGTACGAGTCCCAGCTACTTTCCAAAATTTCAATAGTTCATTAAACTAAAAGCTAACATTTTTATCAAACAAGTAAACCTTAGTGAACGGCTTCCAGAAAAAGAAAGAACCACGAAAAAGGAAATTAATTACTAAGTAGAATTAACTACATATACATAAAATATCTAAGTACCAACGGGAAACATCTTTATAGGAAGAAACAAACAAGAAAATTTTCTTTATATACATACATATATAATACCAGTTTTTTACAGTGAAATCAAACCTTTACCTTGAATATACTGGCGGCAAAGCGAAGCTTGAAACCAAATCTGTTTATACCTCTTGATCCAAAACGGATTCTGTGCTCCATTAAGGTCCAGAAAGTAAATACCAACCCTTCTAATTCCATACAATCATTCTCGATTCTTCAGTAGGCTTAACAATCAATAAAATCAAAATTTTGACCCACATTTCAAGGCGAAGATGCAACCCAGAATCCAGCTTCTTCCGATAGCAATATACCCGAACAAACAAAAGAAGAAGAAAAAAAAGGGAATATGATAGATTAATAACTTCCGATTTGTTTCTAAATAGAAGGTGGGTTGTTCTCAGGCAGTGAATTAACACTGCCAAAAAAACACAATTTATAAATTTACTGAATTTTATCTGTTCTATTCTGAGGTGCAAAAAGATGAAAAGCAGTGACATTCAACCAAACAAGCGATGAAATGAGGAGAGGAAATGAAATATATGTAAAACAGGTGGGTGGGTAGACATGATAATTTTTAATTTTATTAATTTATTTGTTAGCCTTTATTTTTTTTTATCAATATTCCACAATAACACAAAGTAAAAAATGATAATTTTAGGGATATATTGTTTAAATATTTTTTTTGGGATATTATTTGGAAATTTATCCTCTTTGAATAACATTTAAGAAAATATATTTCATTCGGCCTATGTAAATTAAATTCGCGTTTAGTCAAATGCGAGTTCCGTATTGAGTGAAGCAAGTTCTGTTAAATTCGCGTTTGACTAAACTCGAGTTTCGTATTGAGTGAATAGATAAAAAAATAATTAACTTATTAATTTTTTATTATACATAACTCGCGTTTGACTAAACGCGAGTTTAACTTACGTGAGTTTGAGGGTATTTTTTTAAATATTATTTAAAGAGGTGAATTTTTAATTTTTATCTCAAAAAGAGAATATTCATCCAATAAAATCTAATTTTAGATAGGCGCCCGATGGGGTCGGGATATAATTATAATTTTTTTAGTGTTTTGGGTAGTTTTTTTAAAATTAAATTAATTTAAACTTCGTGATTTTTAAGAGCAAATTTCTTATTTATGGGTGAAGGTCACTGCCCGTCCTTAGATTCCTCCATGTATCTGGTAAATTATTTATTGTCCTTTTATGTTTTGTTTAAATTGCATGAAAGAAAATCTTAACTTTTTACAAAATTAGAAGTTAGGCTTTTTTATTAAAAAAATACAACAAAGATAATTAATCTTTAATATGGAAACTCAATTGATGTTAAGATTTAGTTTGCTGGCTGTTTGCTGTCTTGGTTTTTTTTCTCTGATGGTGGTTTGACGAGTCCTCTTTATTTTGTTGTTTTGTTGTATTTTTTGTTTTCGAGATGTTTCGTGTTTGTTTTTTTGTTTGATTTTGTATTTCGTGTTTGTTTTCTAAGTTTCGACTTGTGAACTTTTGTGTTTCTGCTGCTCCTAAGTTCAACTTTGTTTATAGTTTTTAATTGAAATCTCGACCTATGTCATCCTTAACGACACGTGATTGTTTTTAATTGTATTTTTTTAAAGAGTTCACTAGAGCGAATTTAATGATTAATCTTTTTATGTTATGTTGATTTATATAAAGAACATATGTTGACTACAAATTTAAAAATTGTTTTATGCCTAAAACAATAATTGAACCCTCGATCACCGGCTAAAGTAGAAAATACCTTTACTATCTCACCCAAGTGAATAAGCCCTGTGATTTTTTTTAATTGCTCTTTTAAAATTAATAAGCTCCACCATTAATGTACAAAATAATTATTAATTCACATTTTTTTGACAGATAAGTTTTAACGATTTAATTAAATAATATTAAGTGATCTTGTTTTCTTGCAAATAAAACCAAATAACTACAAACTTACCTAATTAACCACTCAATTAAATCCTTTTATTTTGCAATTAAGTGTTTTCTTCCCAATAGCAGTTTGTGGTTTGATTTGGTTTCTACTTTTGTCAAAGTGAAAGTAAAAATAAATAGAAAAAATGTAAAAAAAAAAAACAAAACAAAACTAAGGTTTAATTATTTTAAGAGTCCTATACTATTTTGAAATTTAATCCCTGTACTTTACTTTTGTAAAATTAAGTTTTCGTACTGTGATTTTTATTTAAAAATTTTGGTCTCTACTATAACTTTTGTTAAGTTTTACTGTTAAGTTTTGACCAAATAACTATAAGAAAGATAAAATATTTTTTTTAGACATGAGTTTTTAATTTTCATTGATTTACCCTCAGTCTTTAAAAAATAAATTATAATCATATTTTAATAAAAACACAAAATTTCAGTTATCTATGTTTACAACCTTGAAAGTGTTAATTTAGCAAAATTTGTAAACGTAAAAAATAGAGAAAAGTTAATTTATATTTTTATTTATATCGATACTTAATGGTAAAATCGAACAAAAGCTGTGAAAGAAATTAATTTTTTAAATTAAATTAGTATATTAACTCAATTTATAAAATAAAAGGATTTCAAAATAATATTGAAACATTTAAACCCAAAAAAAACCTTACACAACGCCGTACGGCTAAAAACTTTGATCAGTCGTAAAATTTCTATGATTGCGAGTATTCATAAAAAAGGAACGTTGGTGGTCCTAAAATTATTATTAAAGCCAGATATAGGCTATAACAATGGTCCCACAATTTTGATCCAATATATATATATAATTTTATGACTAGCTAATATGTGGCAAATATATCCTTAATTTAGTTTTATGTATATCCATTCAAATTTTAGATTATTTATTAATAATTGTTTATAAAACATTCTTAGTTTGATTTTATAATAATATTTATTTTATTTTTAAATTTCAAATATATATATATATACTATAAATTAAATTATGTGAATATAAATCTCTTAAAAGAACATCATTTCTTTTTCTATTAAAACCACCCAATCTCGCGAGTTCTTAATATATTTTTATACATTATAAATTAAGAGAATGAAGTATTGATATGACCTTAGACATATATAATGAGTATAAACAACTTAGCGTAGGTCGAACTTAAAATATAAGTTTTGAGATTTAAGTTTTAACAATTACAATTTAATTAATTGAAAATATTGAATAGAGTTAAATAGTATATAGATAAGTGTCATAAATTGTTGAAATCAAATTTAATGTCACGTGCATGCGACATTTCCGAACAAATACTATTTTATGTCCATTCGAGAATTGACCTTATAACATATTTATCTCTTAAATTACTCACCATTTGCATCTTGTTATGCGAAGATGAGAAAAGGTGTAGGTCAATTGGAGGGTTTGCTTAACTATTCAGGCAAATCATGCTTAGAAAATAAATAAATAAATAAAACATTGAAAATATACACTACTTCTTATCGTTTACAACTTGTTATGCCTAAAAAAATTAACCAACTAAGATTATTTTATTAATACGTACTTAATGCATACTCACGCAGATAACACAACCTTAACATTATGGGATTTTCATTTGCTTGTTAAGTAAATATTACTGTTATTAGTGGGAAACAAAACAAATGGGGATAACTGTCATTTTTAGTATTACCCGCATGAAAAAGGCTATGTTGAATGTAGAACTAAATTTTCATTTCTTTTTTCATATTTGTATTTTTTTATCTAAATATTTTACTATCTCGAATGGTATTTGTCTTCTAATTATTTGGAACAAAAGGAAGACATTTGATTTTGAGTTTCTTCTATTCTCAAGGTATTTACCGGAACTAGTCAAATGATAAATTATCCGCATTATGTTGTTTATATATGCTAAAATCTAAAAATTTATAGCTTAATTTATAAATTATAAACCTTAAATTTTGAATTTTAGACCCTAAAATTAACAAACTCGTGTAAACTCTAATTTATCCCTTGTGTATCAAAATATTTTGTTTTGATTTTACATTTTTTTCAACCTAAAAACACACAAATATATATATTTTAGGGGTGAAGTGCTCTTTAAAAAAACAATAAAAACCAGTCCTTCAATCTAAGAAATTTAATGCTGGCTTTGCCCTCCAGTGTCATAAACTATTACAAGAAATTCAAATACATTCATTGAAGAAAGGTAATTAAAATCCAGACAAGTCTGGGATTTTTTTTTATTACTAGGAATGGAAGAATGCTTTCACTTCACTCCATATTCGACCATGGAGTGGGCCTTTTTCTTTCAAAACACAGGATATGCATACATATATATACACACATAAACAGCATTAATGTTTACTTTTCCCCTTTGCCGACAGTAAGAGCTCCTTCCAAGTTGGTGTTCTTTTAATATATATATATATATAGAGAGAGAGAGAGAGAGAGAGAGATTTAAGACATAGACGAGTTGGATTCCAGCTTCTACAATAAACTCTGAGAAAAATATACTGATCAGATTATACGGTGGAGAGCTCTCACATGACGATAGATAATAAAACAACCCATCTAGCTGCCATTAGATCACAATTGTTCAATCATCCAACGGTTGAAAGCGGCATATTTTATTTGCATTTGGGAGCTCCCTATGGACTTGTTTTTTTTTATCAGTGATTCAGAACATAATAAAATAATAATAGGTAATGGTGTAGAAGCTGAGCTGAGCAGCTTCTTTTGGGTTTTTAATATTAATGATGATGGCATTTGGAGGGTATATATGTTGGTTAAGATTTGAGTTTCTTACAAAAGCAGATTCGATTATTCTCCCATGCCCAACATGCTTATATATTAATTAGCGGAACTCTTAATTTTTCTTTAACAAGTTTTGGATTAGGATCTTTTATCAGCTCATAATATTTGTAGGCCCTACATAAACATCTACTACCAAATGTTTAAGTCTGTTGTTTGGTCTAATATCCACTACCAAATATTTCTAGATATTAAAATTCGAATTTAAACTATTTTTAAATGTAAATATATAAATTATTCAGTGAAGTTAGGATTCCATTTAAACAGTAGAGTTGTTGAGGTGTCTAGTTGGATAACATTTGCATTTTGCATAGATAGGAATACAAAGTGGTTAGATTTGCCCCCAAAAGCTTTTTTTAAGAACAAAATTGTGACATTTGAGTCTTGACCCAATTGCTCCCCCGTGTGGGTATAATCAGGATGGACCGGGGTTGGGGTAATGGCTACCTTTAACAAAATTTAAATTTTTTTATATATTTATTATTAAAAATCTATTTTCGCTCCTTAAAATTTTATAAATATACCCTGTAACATAAAATTCGGAGTCCGTCCTTGTTATAATATCTGAGTAGGCAACTGCAAGGGAAACAAGTTTGTTATTTGCAATCATTAATCAAAGAGTTGAATTGCATTATGTGTTGTATTGTTAGAAATATATATAGGGTGCTGACTGCTGAGGTCCAGGCTGTATGTTAGTGGATAAGGATCAATAAATAAATATCATAATTTTGTGGGTCATTAGCTTTCCACAACGAAGCCGAATGGGCACCAAACTGGAATGATTTGGTACTCCATGAAAAGCGACACGCAAGAACGGGTTAAACCATCTTTTTCTCGAGATAATTATAACTGAGGCGTTTATTTATGTTTTTTTGTTTTCAAAATAAGCACTGGTTGAGATTGAAATTTCCTCGAGAAAAGATTCGGACCACTGAACACGATGGCTTTAAAAAGACCTAAACCAAACATGCTCTCAAAATGTAGATGTTTTCATCTATAATATACCCACGTGGGCTGTCAAAGAAATGCCACCTCCTTATGTTTTTAGGTTTTCGAGTAATAAAATGCTTGGCAAAGCTTTATTTTTCAATATCAAAGTTTTGGGCCTTCACATGAGTTTCTTTTGTTTGGTTTTGAAACGGCGTTGAAAGTAGCCTTCAAAGGAGGGTTCGGTGGCAGTGGATAGGAAAAAGCCATAGGCCGAAGCGAAGCGAAGTGAAGGGAGGTGACGAAGAAGCATATGGGCTCCATGACGTCCCAACTCCCAACTCGGTTCCCAAAAAGTAAGCCTCATGAACCCAAGTGTTTGAGCCAACAGGAACCTTAGCCCACAATATAGCTCACCACGAACTTGAGCCTCGGCCTTCTTGTACATTTCAGCCTTTTGTTTCTCCATCTCTTCTAGCTCTTTTCTTCTCGGGTCATTCGGGAGGGGCATCGATTCAGAGATTATGGTCTCCATTGATTTAGCCAACTGCGGGAATGAAACTCCGTCAACATTCAACTCATAATTCCATTCCCATGCATTAATCATTCATGAATCTAATTTCTATTTTTCTTCATCTCCGCATCCTTCAAGGCAGATCTGAACAAACTCGTGATAAGATATCGAATTCTTTGGAATCTCTCTTAGCTTCGCTTTAAGTTTATCGATTTGAGAAACTCTCAATAGCTTCCTCGCATAATCGATAGAAACCTTAGCCAACGTTTCGCTAGCAGTCGCATCCGTCGGTAGAGGTTGAGGTTGAGTGATTCCTTCCAACCGGAGGCGATCTCCGGTAATGTTAATGCCTCGAAGCTTTTCTCTCAACTTTTCGCCGACAGGCACCGCAAAGATCTTCGGAAATCCCAGCGAAGACTGCTCAGAAGCTCTCTGGTGGAATAACCTCCGGAAGAACCCTCTCTCTCCCGAATCCGGCAAGGCGACGTACTCCCGATGAGGTACGATATGGAGTGAGATCCGAGAGTTTTCTACAGTGAGAAGCGATGAGCTAATTTTATAACAGTTCAATGTACGCTTCCCGATAGTTTTCAGAAGCGCCATGGATGGGGGGATAAAATAAGAGAGAAGAGAGTATTCTGGAAGCAAAGTGATGGCGGGGGATCTTTATTTATAGTGTCCAAATTTTGAGGGGAATCTTATGAGAATCTCGGATAATTTGGTACTGTAATACATATTAATTATCTGATCAAAAGTAATATATATTATAATTAAATGGGTAAACTATTTTTATGGTCACTTAATTAAAGATGAGTTTATTTTGACCGAACTATTATTTTTGTTAATCATAGTATTACGCATTTTTTTTAACAATTCTTACGTAAAAGAGGGAAAAGGGATATTTGCTCCTACTGAGTCTATAACTTACAACTTAGGAAAGATGAGGTGTTAACTGAAAACTTTTAACCACTTACTTTAGAGATTGTTGATTATTACGTAACTATTTAAATAGTATCAATTAAGTCATTGACGGTTAAAAAGTAATGAAAATACTAGTGTGATAATTAAATAAATCGGTATAATTACATATTTGGTCCTCATTATTAACTCGTTTTATCAATTTGGTCTAAATTTAACTTTAAATCCATAATTTTTAATCCTCCAATTTGGTCCTCAATAATCAAATGTTTCCTTTTCTCTCTCTCTCTCTTTGGGGAACGGCAGTTGGAAATGGCAACGGAAGACAATGATGATTACCAGGAGCTGCGTTACTGCCTAAATCAAACTTCCTTGTTCAAAACGCATGCAACTATTTTTTCTTTCTTTCTTGTATGTACCAAGAATTCATTCACGAAACTCTCTACTTAGAGTGCCTAAACTAACCACTTTCACCTACAAATATATCATCGTTCACGATCATCCCTCCAAAGATTCTTTACTCAAGTTTTAAGGCTAGTTTAGCATTTACGTTGGAATTCAAAGTGTTTTAAAAGTTTACTTGAAAATATAATATTTTTAAAAATATTGTAAAAAAATACGATTTCTTCCTTTCAAATGTTTAGCATTATCATTTCAAGTAAATTCTAATTATTTAGATTTGTTTTTTATACCCAATCTGTCCTCCGTTATAGTCATCTTCGCTAGGTCATATACTCGTCTTTTAATTCTTACATTCTCTCTGCACAGCATTTCTCTGCTCACACCCGACCACGCATGAGGTCCTAGGAATCTCCACAATAACCGGATCGCATCCATATCGAGGAACCACTATGCCCCAATAAGATAAGTTATTAAATCTACATGCATACACATTATGTCCTATAAAGCATAGACTTGACACCCCATTAAAAAATCTATTAATATGGTTAATTTCATGTTAAGTCCTAAAAAACTAATATTTATTCAGAAATTACAACAACAAAAAAAAGGTGTGTAGTGGTATATGTCATTCTTTCTAAACTCATTCATTCCATTCACAAGGACCACTTGTTAGGTTTATATTATCAATCTTTTTCTTCGCCGATGTTTATGTTCTCCGTTAATTAATTAATTAATTCAAGTCAGATTTATAATCAAAATAATCTTTTAAAATTTTGATTTGAAAAATCTGAGTTTTTCATACAAGGAAAATGCTTGCCTATAGAATATAAATTATTTATAGAATGAAAATAATAATAATACTCAGTGAGGTAGACAAAAGAAGAAACAGGAACATATACATTTCTTTCAAGAAATCCACACCCAGGTTAGCAGTGCATTAAAGATTTGAATCATGATTTAGAAAGGAAGCCCAGAAAGGATTGTTAAAGAGGTCTTGTATTGCAACCAAGTTTTGGATTTCATATCTACATAAACCAACTAGTCTCCCGAAATGGAACTACCTCTATAACATGCTAAAACTACTAAGCCTACCCCACACAGATGCCATCAATGATTAACAAGTCACATATGTTACAGATTTCATTATCACGGCAAGCAGACATTTGCATAACCCTCTGAATCTGATCAATCTCCTCCACCTCATTTACAAACACTCTTCAATCTCTTAGCTGCGTGAACGAATCCCACTATTACCTGCAGCTCATCTATTTTCTGCACCAACATACGAGATATTAATATTATAATCAGAAATTGTCCATAATGTATCAAATCTCATCCTTATTATTTAAACACACAGGGGGGAAACACGTTTGTCTTAATGCGATTGAGTACGTTACCTGCGACATGAAATGCCTCTGAACGACATCAACTAGTTGCTCCTTTGATGGATTGGGAATGGCATCTACCTGGCAATAGCAAGCAATGACATTTAAACCATTTATTCTGTCTGCTGTGTATGTTCTCCATGAAAAACTTACCAGATTGAAGTGTCGCCAATATCTCCATAAAGCAGCCAACTCTAGTTTGCTGAGGTCAACTTTCTGCAGGGTAAATATAATGTAAATACACACTCCAATTTGGGGGGGGGGGGAGCAGCTAATATGATTTTGCAGTACATTATTATGGGTAATACATAAAAAAAACTGAATTATAAGAAAATACAAGTTCTTAAAATTATTTACCATGGATCCACGGGGTGCAGAAACAGACCCCTTAGACTGTGAGTCACAAGAAAGAGACCTCCTTGCTGTTTTGTGACAAGACCCGGACAATTTTAGCACTCTACGCCTTGATCTGTGAGACCTTTGGGTGTCAATAGAAGCTGGAAATCAAAAGTTGAAACAAGCAGTATAAAGATAAATAAGTGTTGCAGGACCAATAAAAAGATATGGAAAAAGAGAGAATGAAGCTGCTCAAAATAGTGAAAGTTAAAGATTAAGACACAATGGAAACTAGAGGTGCAGGAAATATAGACCTCAACTCTCATGTGAAGCTAAAATTTGGAGACAGATATAATTTTTGAAATAACACGATCGAAAATAAACTCACCCATGTCTGATACATTCCACTGCATGTTTTCAAATTCAATGTCGTCATCTTCTTCATTACCAGTAGGGGCTTCAATCACGCTGAGGGCATTTCTCTGTAGTTTTACTTCTATGCCATTGGTAAGAACCTGTGGTTTTATTAAGTAGAGAAACAAATGTCACTATCAGATAAAAGGTACATGCCTAAGCTACCGATAAGTCGACACGCATGTAGACTTCGTGATTTTTGGAATCAAAAGAATAGCAGGGGAAGAGTTACGGAATCTACCAAGGCAAAATAGCATAGGAAGCTACAGGGTTATGATAAAATACTGTTAAATTGGCATTGTCAACTTGTCTTTCAATCCACTAGCTCATCTACATTTCAGAAAATACCAAAAAATCAAGATAAAAGTTTGATCATTGCCAGGAATCTAACTCATCTATTCCACCTAAGAATGTAACAGAAAATGGGGTTCGCTTTTCTTAAAAAACAAGGAAGGAAAGTCAAGTATGAAAATGATTGCAATTTCTTGATAGCGGAAGAACAACTAAAAATCTGGAGGCAGAACACGACATTCGAAATTCAGGGGGAAAAAATGAAGTTTCTTATTGAGAAACATTCCAAAATCAATCAATCAAGAATACATGAATAATATAATCATGCAATCGAAAATTAACCACGATATAAGAAAAATCCATAATTTATCTCTTTCCGCAACAAAATACCATAATCCCGATAAAATGAAAATGCATTGTAAAAATTCCAGAATAGCATCGTACAATTGCTAAAACGATTCAAAATACCAGATCCATTAACATGCACTTGCATGCAATCGAAACCGACATCCGTAAGCCCAAATTTAGACAAGTATGAAAATTAATTAGATAGCATAAGAAGTATAAAAACCGAAGTAAAGTTAGACAAGAAACAGCTAAATTTGCAATTTCATGAGAAAATTGAACTTACAAAACAGGAATTGTAAGTCGGTGAAAAAGTTTTAATGAGCGGAAATCACCAAAGGAAGAACAAAAGGACAATTATAAATCATTGAATTGGGAAGGCAAAAGGGTTTTTATCCTAAGAAACATTTAAACTTAAAATTTCCTCAAATTGAATCCACATTACCTTCAAAAGGTCAATATTAGGTATCTTAATTTTTTTTTAATCTTGATTTATAAGAAAGAAGAAATATAATTTAACTATAAGCAATTCCCAGATACAACGCTAAACCCCTTCCTATTTCCAGCAAAACTGAAAATAAATTCCGAATAATTACCAGCCAATGCCATCCGCCAAGTCCAACAGCCTTCTTGACGACACCTTGAAGACCAACGAGCACTGATTTAGTACGGTTATTTCCAGTGACAACCACCTTAGTATGACGTGGCAACACCGATAGCTCTTCTTCGCTACTGTCTCCATAGCTCTGCAACTGCGAGAAACCGTCGCCATTGACTGAACTCTCCATTGCCTCCAACATGTTTCTTTTCTTCTAACAGATTGTCCAACTCAGTGAATCAAACAGGGTCAAACTCGATTAAAAATCGAAGCATTAAGGATCAAAATTGCAATCGATCGGAAGCTCATGCATCGCTGGATTCGTTCATGAGAATTTCGTAACCGAAAGATAGAGAAATCAAGGAGAAATATGGGAATTTTCTGGAGGGAAAAACACATTTAGAGAGAGAAGCAACAAAAGAATGAAAGAAAAAAAACAGAAGACATAAAACACCAATCTTTTTTTGTGAGAGAAATAGTATGAGAGCGACTGGTGTTTGCTTATTGGCTGGTGACGTTATCAATCCCGATGAACCTAAATGAACCACTCAAAAAAGGCCACGTAATGATATCAAAGCCTTTGTCTTTCAATCAAATAGAAGGAAGAGAGAGGAAATACAAATAGCTTGGTTTGCGGCAAATGGAGTTTGCCAGTAAATGACGGCCTTGCCCCTTGTTCACATTTCAAATTTGAAAACAAAAGTAAAATAAAGTTTTGGAGGGGGTTGGGAATTCGGACAATACAGGCTTATCCAATAGAAATCATTACATTTAATCACACTTTAACTAATTTTGAGATGACTTACAAATAAATTTTTTTAAACAATAATTAAGATTTAGTTATGAGAGCACATGACAATGGTACAAATTCTTCTTCGATGATAATTGTTTAGTGCACAATGTCAAAGAAGTACAACTTCAGTTTTAAGTGACCAATGTTTCTAATCCCATCTTATTTGTATATATATATATATAAAAAAAAAACAAATTTAGGAGTGTTAAAAAAAATAACACTATTATAGATGATAAAATTATCTGTACTCGACTCTATCCGACCCGATTACATTAAGTTTTTACAATTGAATTTTGGGTCGGACAAATATCAATAAAAGTGAAATCGAGCTCGGGTCGGATTTAGATTTAGAATCAAATTGTCCTGGCTCACTCCGATTATGTAATTACTAAAATATCTTTTTTATAATATATTTTTTATTTTCCCTTCTTCAGTTTTTAAGTTTTTATACTTTGAATTTATCCTCTGTTGCTTTACTTTTTTTTTCCAGTCTCCATAGTCGCGATATTCAATCACCCTCCATCGATCCCTTTTTTTTTTTTAATCTTTCTTTTTATCGTTATTTCTAACTATTTTCGATTCTTCTTTAGTCGTGAAGATTAGGATTTTTTATTTTCCCTCGCTCCTCAACAGTCACCAAGGTAAGTTTTCTTCTCTGTCTTTTTCAGTTCTATACTTTTTCATCCGGAAAGTATTCTTTATGATATGTTGCACTTTCATTGTGTTAGAGTTGTTATGATCATGTCATTGTTTTAAAATATGATACTGATATTGTAAAAGAGGGCTTATTTCTGAAAGTAAGGAATCATTTAGCAGATTATGTGGACTATAGATTGCAATAAGTTCAATATATTGATCCTTTCTAAATTTTATACCTGATTAAAAAGAAAAAGCTTTATTGGTGCATTTCTCTTCGTTGTTGTGTTTAACTAAAATATGATAAAAGACAGGACATTAGGGTGCAAGTGATTCATGCTTTCATAGGCAATCAATGCATGACATTAGTTAAATTTTCAGCATTATTTTCTTGTGTTTAACTTAAATTTATTGGTGCATTTCTTTGTTGTTGTGTTTAACTTAAATCTATTTTCAGTATACTTATGCAGAAAACCAGTTTTAGCATTAAAATAAAAAAAAGTTTAGGATTAGATTTTGTTTATGCAGAAAAATAATATACAGTGTACAGTTTACAGTAAATATTAAACTATTTTGTTGTGTTATAATATTTACACTGGTTTGGTTTGAAAGTTAAACATTTCATATATACAGTAAACTATTTTGAATATTATTTACAATAAACAATCTTTAAAACAATTTTTTAATATATTTTTTTCTATATTTTATAAAGAGAAAAAAAATATATTTTTTTTTCGCAACTGAGCGGGACGGGACGAGTTCGGATATCCTCTCTATAATTCGGGGCAGAACAAAGATTTTCAATTATCGGGGGAAACAAATTTGAACATCTTTTTTTCATTTTTGGGCGAGTTCAAGGCGGCAAAAAAACCGCCTTACCCCGCCTCACCTCACCCCACCCGTTACCATCCCCGACTACTATTGTTTTCAAATTAAAAGTAATACCATTACTACATCTGATCGCGAAACAAATATGAAAAAAGTTTGAACGGTGGGCGAACATGTACACAAGGGAGACAAACGAAACAATATTAGTAGATTATTGTAGGAAAATTTATCAAGGACTTGAATGTACTTCGGTTAAAATTTCGAATTTGAATTTTATATATGAAAAATTAAGTATCGAGAATATCTTTTCATCAGAAGAGGTTAAAATAAATTTAATTGGACGCTCGTAACTATATAAAAAATTACATTATTAGTCGTTGTAGTCTAAAGTTTATTTTGTTTTAGTCATTAAAATATAAAAGTTTCAATTTTATTATTAAAATTTTAAATTATTTTTTGTCATTAGGTTATTAAAGCATTAACAAATAAATGTCATGATATGTTGGTAGCCAAAATATGTACTATCTTGTATTGATTTTGTGTTGGTGTAGAAATTCTTTTCCCACTTTATCGTCTTTTTCATCAAAATCTAATATATTTTTATTCATTATAAGAAAACGTTGTTCTTCTATGTCTTTTGCAATCATACGAGACACTAATAAACTCATCTCGTTATATTTATCACTCTATCAATTTAATTTTTTTTAAAACATCATTAAATTTTACGAATTAGACTAAAAAACCATCATCTTTGGGTTTAAAGTGCTTTCTTAGATTTGAAGGTCAGGTAGAGTTGTTCAAAATTTCGAATGATAATCTTTTAAGAAGGTAATAACATACATCAAAATTAGCTTAAAGTTCACATGAAAGATGATCGAGGCATTAGAAGATCATATCCTAGATTTTTTTCCCATTTTAAATAAGTTTCATGAAAAATAATATGGAAATAATAAATAGTGAAATATGAATGATTTGTTTTTGATCTTGTTGTTACCAACAGTAGATGACAATCAATTGACATCAACTGAAAGAATTGAACGTATTTTAAGGAAGAATTTGATGACTGAACTTAGAGAGTACACAAAATTTAATGACTAGTGGTGTAATTTTAAAATAACTAACAAAGAAAATTAAGACAACAGCCGGGAAACGTAACGCTGGCTAAACGAATAAGCGTAGAACCCGGAAAAAAAGGACATAAAAGCGGGACGCATTTGGCGGGAGAGGCATACTTGCCGTCGGTGTTGTCTTATCCTATATCCCCACCGCCTTCAGATTTCCCGCCAAATTGGATTCATCGCATCCGTTTATTTAAGATGACTCGTGGCAGTACCGTAGGATCATTTCTAAATGAAGCGAACCGTCGCATTCGAAGCATTATTAAAGGAAAAATAGCCGGTTTGTTTTATATTTTTACATATTCTATGAAAAAAAGGCAACATGCGTAATGATAAAAAAAAAGGTGAAAGAACTCAAAGAAGAGAAAGCAAAACAAATGACGACAATAAAAAAAATGGGATCGCACCAAACAAGTTAATCAGAACCGTTGGTATTTTATCAGATTCATTTACAACATGGTTAGATCTATTGTAATTTTAGCAGACGAATGCGCGAAGAGTATGTGATTAAATTAGTTAATGCAAGTCTAACTTCTTCTTTTTGTCTCTACGTGAGGACGAAGCATTTTAAGTACTAGTTGTTTGTGTCTGTGTTTCTGCTTCGGTTGTTAATTTCTGTTAATTAACTTAGTGGTGGAATTTAGAGTAAAAAATTAAGGAGGTTTACTTATTTTTTTTATAAAAAAATCAAAAGACGAACATTTTTAAAATGTTTGAGAGTTTAATTAAAATTTTAAATATTTTTGTGAGATTTAATAAAAAAATTTTAAAACTGAGAGAGAATTTAATAAAAATATTTAAAATTTTGAAGCTTAATATAAATTTTTAAAAATTTTAAAGGTAAAACTTAAAATTTTCAACATTAACCCCTTAAACGATCACCCATGAATTAACTGGTTAGCTTTTTTTCCTTCTGTAAGAGAAGGAACCTATGAAGTAGTAGAATGTTGAAGGATTAGGATTCGAACTCAGTTTCTGTAAATTATCGTCCTAAAGTTTCTAACCTTTTTTAGTTAAGTATTTATAAATATGAATATTCATATGTTGTAGGTAGAAGACAAAAGAAGGATATGCTGTAGTTTGTACTGTACAATGCATGTATGGGCAGGGCAGGGCAGGGCAGGCGAAACAGCCCACCTTTACCCCGAGAAAATGAATGTGTAAACAGGAAAGATGAAACTAGGAAAGGGATGAAATAAGAGAAGGGGTGGCCAAAAAAAGCACACAAGACAAAGGGGCTCCACCTCACACTATAGCTGCTTCCTTTCCTTCCTACCAACAAGTTTTGCCCACTCTTTTTCCTCTTCACTCACTGCCGTGTGGAACTGAATTTCCCATGTCCATCACCTTTGTTGTCTCGGATTTTATAGTATAAATATTTTTTTAATAATATAAAAGTAATTATAGGTAATATCTGTTTATAAATATTTTTAACTAGTAGCGGATTTAGAGATATTTTTAAGGGTAGACACAAGTCAAAATATGTTTGAGGATGGGCACAAGTCATTATAATCTTAAAATTTTAGGGTGCGCACAAGTCATAAAAAAAACTAAGGACTAACTCATAAAAATTAAAAAAAATTGTAAACTTTAAAAAGTTCAGGGGTGGACCTGTGCTCACCCAACCTTATATATAAATACTCCAATGTTCTTAACTTTTTGACAAAGCGATTTAAACTCGTGTCTCCTACGATGAACATTATCCGTTTTTCCAATGTGACACTTGTTGCGTTCTTTTATAGTATATTTTTTTAACAATGACATCTGAATTTTTTTAATCGTCATGCAAGATAATACAATACAATGCATCAAAAAAGAGAAAATAAATGATAAGTCCACTAAAGGTCTCTTACAATAGTGTAAAGAAAAGCAGACACTTCCGTTGAGATTAACATATTAAAATTCATAAATCTTCCTAAATCTCCCTTCTCTATTCAAGTGAGACGCTTTTACGGGGTGGAAATGAGTGGTGAGCGAACCAAGCTATTTGACAGATTGCTTCGCTACCCAAGTTTGATTATATCGGCAACCAACCATCAACCGAGTGGGGATCTATCTTTCTAAGACCACCAACAGAAACATAATCATAAATTAGCGCCATTAAGATATCTGTACGAGCACCAACCGACCGCTATGGTATGCTGAAATCATGCCACAAGGACAGATGAAACGAAACACAAAATATCAAAGAAAAATGTGTCACAAGGACAGAGGAAATGTTTGTCACAAAGGCAGAGATTCTTATTAAAATATAAAAAAAGAAAAAAAATAATAAAAATAATAGACTCGGTGATCGACAACCAATACTAAAATTGATTGCCGACCACCAACCAAAGAAAGAAAAGCAAAATTACAGACGACAGAGATTTGAGATAAAACCGTTAGGTTAAAAAAATATATCAATTATAATATAGTATATTTTTATATTCATTCGTATGTGATTCTTTGACAGACTAGTTTAGATCTAGTTTTAAATATTTATTATGGGGGTGATTCTCTTAATCTAATTCTTTTCATTTACAACATTATGATTGTAATTCATGATCTTGTTTAAAGATCTAACGCATTATTACCTTATACCAACTGGTTATTGATAAATATTAGTAATATTTAATATCTTCACATACTATCATATTTATATTAAAATCATCCATGGCTAACGTGGAAAAAAAATATATAATTTTTATTGGTTGAGAATATAGATAACGTGGCGGGACGGACCTATGATATAATTTATCCATTGTTCCTATTAAAAATTTATAGTTTAATTATTTTTAAGACACTATCAATTCTGTAGTTAATGAAATTAAGTCTTAACATTAATTTTTATGGTTTGATTACTAAAATAGGATATGAAATTAAACCTCGACCCCTTTTTTTGCTATGTTTATCTTTTAAAACCTTATTAGTTTCAAAGGTAAACAACTTGACCCCTTCTATAATTTCATGCTAATGTTGCCATGGTTCTCTAATTACCTATAAAAAAAAATAGAAAACCTTATAGTTTCGTTAAATACTAGCATAATATACCAATAACATTTTCAGATCAATAAATCCAAATTCGAATTTTTACGGGTCAACTTTTTTTATATATACAGATTAGTTTCCCCCCTCTATCTTTCACTGTAAAAACCAAAGTTGAAAATGTTAAGTTTATTTCAAACAAATTGAAAATACCATGATTAGTTATAGTAAAAATTAAAGACGACTGGAAAAAAAAAAACTTAGACCCGTTGAAAACATCTTTACACCAAAAAAGAAGCCCAAAAATCCCTCTAAACCAAAACAAACCAAAGCCCGCAACCAAAAAAACCCCCTCAAGTGCTACATAACACCCTAAACTCAAGAATCAGTATGTTTATAGCAATTGCATGTTCTTATATGTTATATCCTTGACCCATTCAAGGCAGATATATTACTTTTATCGATTGAGTACTTAATTCAAATAATCAGATTATGAGATATTTTCATGTTATTTCCTTTATTATCTATAATGTTAAAAACAATTGTATTATTTTGTTTATGATCAAGTAAATCACCTTTACAATTTATCTTGATAACCATACATTTGCTCATAGATTAAGTGATCGGCTTAACCATGTAGATTTTTGTATCTAAGACTGATTTCAGTCATACTTGAATTCAAATCAAATAATACAAATATATTATTTTTCAATTTAATAAAATATAAATATTATATAAATTAATTTTTTTTGACAAATCTTATATATAATTATAATCTTATTTAAAGGAGAAAAATGAGACTTCAGAAAAGAAAAAAAAATTGTTCATGATAGGCATAGAACTCATAACTCAAAAGAATATGAGAGAACAAAAATGAGCAGTTTTGTCAACCAACAAAAAAATATTTTCTCATTTATTGTAAACTAATTACTTATATAAAAATATATTGATGTCATTTTCCAAAAAATACTGGGTAAAACTTTGATACACAGGCCATGTAACACAGACTTGTGTATTTATACTATAAAAACTTAAATCTTAAATTCTTAGCCCTAACCCTAAAAAATTAAACCTTAAACCTTAAATCTTATACACTAAATTCTAAACACTAACCTTAAATTTTAAATCATAAACCTAAATTAAAATTCCAACCTTTAAAACTAAAAGACAATTATAAACTAAAGTTTACATATCAAAGTTTTTTCCAAAAATACTACTATGTATAATGTTATTTTTGGATAAGCTTATATTATACATAAATAAATAAAAAGAAACCGACAAAATCCCTGATGTTAGCAACTGATCAGACGAGCTGTCTGATACTCCTTCGTATCCAGTGGGTCCCATTCGCTCCAACGACTTGGTCCCACGCCCACCCCCTTCCCATTCTTTACTTCTTTATACATACTACTACCATTATTTGGTCATCACTCGGAACACTACTTTCAACTTTCACGCGCCGCCCTTTTCTGTCCCGCTTCCCCACGTTTCAACGTGTTCCCATCATCTCCCGTTTACATTCCTGATCCAACGCTCTCAACTCCTCTCTCTGCAATTTTTTTATCAAGGCCAGCATTCATGTACTCGCCTGCACTATATATTATTTCCAGAAAAAAGGAAAAGCCGAGAGTGTGTATCTTTGCTTTTCTTTCTCATCCATTTTTTTCCAGCGAAGGAAAAGCGTAATCCTCGTGAGCCTCTCCTTCATTCTTTCCTTTAACAATATTAATAATCCTCTACAACGCACCCCGTCCCCCCTCATCTGCAGTCTGCACCTTCACAGCTGTTGGTACTGGTAGAATCAGATAAATGACGTCAGATGGGGCGACATCGACGCCGGCTCCGATGCCAAGGACGAAGCCGTCGTGGAGGGAGAGAGAGAATAACAGGAGGAGGGAGAGGAGGAGGCGAGCTATTGCTGCCAAGATATATACTGGGCTTAGAGCTCAAGGAAATTACAATTTGCCCAAGCACTGTGATAACAATGAGGTTCTCAAAGCTCTCTGTGCCGAGGCTGGTTGGGTAGTTGGCGAAGATGGCAGCACTTATCGAAAGGTATCAAATTTGCTCTTCTTTTATGCCTTTTCACTTTTTACATAATGATATATCTGTTCAAACAAGATGCAACTTTTTATTGTTCTAATTTAGTTTGATATTGTTCCCATCTTGGTTTTAGTTTGATTTTTGTTTCTGTTTGCTTGCTTGGAATATTGGGGAAAAAAATGAAAGATCGTCATTTATGGATAGAATAGTTGCTAATTTAACAAAAATCAATTGATCTGTGTCGGTAGTGAAACTTTATTAACTGGACTTTGAACTTTGAAGCTTGAGCTGTTTTTCTTGATTATCTGCTAATTATTACCGTTCATTTTGATGTATAATGTTCTGAGCCTTGATTATGAAACATTCCATGTTGATAATTTCTTTGGTTTTCAATTGGATTTGCTGTTCAGGGATGTAAGCCACCTCCGATTGATATACCAGGAAGTTCAGCTACAATTACCCCGTATTCATCCCAAAACCCAAGTCCTTTATCTTCTGCATTTCCAAGTCCAATTCCTTCGTGTCAAGTCAGTCCTTCCTCCTCTTCCTTCCCTAGTCCCACCAGGACTGATGCTAATAACCCATCTAGTCTCCTTCCGTTCCTGCGAAGCGCCATTCCTTTGTCTCTGCCTCCTCTCAGAATCTCAAACAGTGCCCCCGTGACGCCACCGCTTTCATCTCCAACCTCAAGAAACCCTAAGCCAATTCCCAACTGGGAGGCCATTGCGAAAGAGTCCATGGCCTCTTTTAGCTACCCTTTTTATGCAGTATCTACCCCAGCTTGCACCTGCTACTATACCTGAATGCAATGAATCAGATACGTCCACGGTTGAATCTGGTCAATGGATAAGCTTTCAAAAGTTTGCACCTTCTACATCTCAAGTGCCGACTTCTCCAACATTTAACCTCGTCAAACCTTTGGTTCCACAAAGTTTGTCCAACAATTTGATCGGGGAGAAAGGGAGATGTCCAGAGTTCCAATTTGAAAGTGTACAGGTAAAGCCATGGGAAGGAGAGAGGATTCATGAAGTAGGATTGGATGATCTGGAACTCACACTCGGAAGCGGGAAGGCTCGGTGCTAAAATGAGGCTGACAGTCGAATGATGTTGTGAAAGTATGTTACAACAGAAGGAAATGCTGTTTCGCCTTCCTCATTCTCAGTTCTTGCAGTGGGATACCGGAGAGCATTCCCAGTACTGTCGTTTCATCCACTCAGTGAAAAGCTGGAAACCATAGAACAAAGGTGGGAGAAGAGTTAATTGTTATCTGCATTGTTTTGTTTCTGGGTCTATTTCGGTCGGTTGACACTCGTATTCCCTGGTTGAATTCTTGGGGAATCGGGTTTTCTTTTTCACAAGCATTACTTGTAGATGCTGTGGGATATTGCTGGTTGTGATAGAGTTACTTGATATTTCCTTTTAGGCCTCTGTAGTCTTGTGTAAAGCCGCAGAGATTGATATTGTTTTAGTTGTTTGGTACTGTTAATGCCTAATGGTTGTATTGAATAATTGGTCTTGTTGGTAGGCAAATTTTCGATATTCAGTGCTGAGCATTCATTCTCTTTACGCGGCAATCACTTGACAAAGAAGAAAATGGAGTCGTACTATATTTACTTTATTCAGAATCAGCTGATGACCTCCCACCCATCGCCAAGACTGTTTTTTACGCTGGAGTTGGTTGCGTCTAGAGTGGGGACGTCCCCCCGACAAATCCCACGTTCACTACAACCATAAACGCCAAATACTAATAATGAGAGAACATGTTTTAGGTATGGGCAAAATACACAATTCAACACTCTACTATCTTCCCATTCCTATTTTGATCATTCAATTTTAAAGTTTTTAATTTACTAATTAAACTTTTGAATTGCTCATGTTTTGATCACTTTGAAATATTTTATTATTATTTTTAATTTTTTTAATATTATTAAACATAAAAATAATTTAAAATAAATAATAAAATATTTTTATTATTATTAAATTTAAAATACGAAAAAAATACCACCACAGCCAACCACCGTTGGTCTCAGAATCGACGATCATTTGATCTCAAATTGCACCAGTAGACTCATTTTGACACGTTGAGTCAGAATTTGGTGTTTGTTTCACCGAAAATATCTCAAAACTTGTAAATCTCTTTTGAAACTTTTCGGTTTCCTAACTTTCGATATCTTTTTCATGGGTTTCAAAGCATTTTTCGTTAAAATAGAGGTCGAATTTGGACTTAGGGCCGAGACAAAATGACCGGTAAAATTTGGGACTGAACGACCACCATCTATTGCCGTCGATGGTGGCATCCGACGATGGCAAATGGTGGCCGACGAACAATTAAATTAAATTTTAAAATTATTTTTATATTAAATAATAATAATTTTTTTGAAAATAATAATAAAATAATCGAGAATGACCAAAATATGAATAATTTAAAAGTTCAATTAGTGAATTAAAAGGTTAAAAAGTTGAGGGACCAAAATAAGAATAAGAAGATAGTTGAGTGTTGATATCTGTATTTTACCCTTTAGGTATTGCAAGACCAGTCTTCACTCTGATGGGAGTGGTCTGGTGTGGTATCTTATCTTCATCTCTTCAGTTGATTGAGCCTCGGACCTTTCATTTTGTTTCCCTTCGAAACTTGGCCCATCCGCCATCGTATCATTTATCCAATTATCAGTGCTTACACAACCAGACATCATCCGCCATTCGAGGTTTTTCGGGCCTTAACCGGTACTTGACGCCCATAACGGAACCCATTCCCTAATGGTTTGCCTTTGTTCCACTTTGCCCCCTAGAAATATAACCAGATAAATACCTTAAGCATAAGTTTAGCATTATCCACTATTGCACGGACCTTTGGTTCAGAAAGCAATAGTCAACCATCAACTTTCAACGATAGCATCTTGTTCTCGGTAAAATGTGCAATTGATGATGGATCTAAATCGTCAAAAAGCTTCCTTCAGAAAGAATCCAACAATTCCTTGTCTCCTTTCATGTTGACATCTTACAAAATAAAGGAAAGATAAACTAAAGAGATGAAAATAAGATACTCAAGGAAGGAAGTATCTTCCTTGTTCTGTTCTTAGAGAGACCAACGGCAGAGATACCTGAATACGTCTCTCTTGTTGGACAGCTGAGTTCAGCTAAGGCCTTCGAAAAGATTAGTAGCTCAAACAGCTTCCTGTCATCATGAACCGGAACACCCCACTCTTCGTCATTAAAGGAGGGTCTGCACAAATGATGGACTTGTAAATTTCAATGTTATTACTAGACAAGATCAAAACAGGCCAGGGAAGAACTCAACTGAGACGGCTATTTCACCATTGACCTGGTCCTTTAATGGGTTGGCTCTTTATGCCCATAAAAGTTTACCCAGAACCCAGACCCATTAAAAATGGACTCTGGAATGGTTTATGGGTCCAAATCTTTGGACTTCGTGTTTGGCACACACACCAATAATAACTGTCATCTTGCCCGCTTTGATGAAGTTGACAAGTTCCGAAAGTATCCGTACGTCGCCGTTTAATATTATAAAATAATAATATTTCTTCATTCTCATCTCGCCTTCCACATTCTTCTCCTGCTTCTTGCCTTCTCTCTCTGGACCGCCATGGATTCGAAAGCTTCCACATTCTCCTCAAAATCTCTCGTTACGCTACCATTATCATACTAGCCTCCTCGGTCCCACTAACCCGCCAGTTCAAGTGTTTCGATTCAAGCGTCGGGCTGAGTCGGAAGCATTTGGGCTCGGAAAATCGTTCAGGACGTCAACGCTTTGAGGAACTCCCATTTGGATTCAAAAGAAGATACTTTTCTCTCGATTAACGCCTACGGCGGCGAGGGTTTATACTATTTCGTCGAACAGTTTATTTGGTTAGCAAAATGGGGATTAATCGATGCTAAACATTCCCGCAATTTACAAAAGATGAGTGCTTGGGTCGAGTTTATTGCGTACATCGGAAGTATTAGCCTTAAGCTTAGGGAATTAAAGAGGATGAATAAGGCACTGTAAGTCGTCATTATCAAAATGCTGGAAAAAGGAGAGGCCGTGATCTATGTCATCAAATGGAAAAAAATTGCATTGATACATGGGCCTTTTTTGGACGGGACTGCATCGGCCATCGTAGATACAATGCTGTTATAGACATTACAACATACACCGCAAACTAAAGACGTCTACACTACAAAGGAACCTTCAATCGGTACGCTCAACATCGAATTACTGTCTCACCTTTCCTTCAATAAAACTTTGCTCGATTTCTTTGATTCCCATGGCCATAGACAGCCTCTTAATGGTGATCGAAAAGGTAATGAAGACTTCTGCCCCATTGAAACTGAAGAAAGGCAACTGAAGGCACACCTCAACCTCCTCTTCTCACTGTCGTACAGTTGATAATTTGGATCATGTTTCACAACGGAAGTCTTGAGTGCCTCGGGAAGAATGCAGTTGCACATTGAACCTAGCACAAACAAAAGATAGGATCAGTTTTCCACCATCACTACGACTATCATGTTATCCGAATCGTTAATCTTTCTTAAAGACACTGGGATATCAGTACAATCTTGCAAGTGGTTGGATGTCATAAGAATTACCTATTCTTGCCAGTCGGTTTACTCATTTAGGAATGTGTTTCCCGGTCAGCTTGTAGCAAATATCCTTGCAGAAATGGTTACAGTTCTTGACGATCAAATGATAAGTATCCCCATTGAACCTAGCTGAATTGCACTCCATGAACTCCCTTATTTGGAGAGGGTCCAATGATGTGGTCCCAATGAATATCGATTTCCTGAACTTGAAGCCCGGGCACTGTCGTGGTTCAACCTCAAAAACACCACTGGTTGGGTAGTCATGAGCTCCAAATGCATATTCCACACCGTGAACTGCACAACAGTGTACATAGGTTGAATTACCAGAAAATAGACTCAAAGAGGACATAGCAATATAATGCAAACGGTACTGTCAACTTGTGTTTTACATATCCAATCCAAGTGCATTCTGTATGTGGAAAAATGAGAAGCAAAATCTTAATTTCCGGATGAAAATTTCAATCCAAGTGAACAACAAAGGTGCAAAAATTATACTGTTAAAAGTAGAGAAGGCTACATTCCACACCAGAATGATAGATACCAAGGCCTGCCCAGTAAAAATAGCCGTTAGCAGGTGTTAAGTCGTATACATTCAGATACACTGGTGCGTAGCCTGGTTCGAAACTAGCCGGCTTCACTTTGGGTAAAAAACAAGATGCTGATTTGTTCTTCAAAATAAATGGCACCACCGACACAGATTTCCATCTTTTCTTTGACTCAAAATCCATATTGCTCCGATAGTGAGACCAGACTTCAGTTAATGCCTTATACAACAACCTGGGGTACATTAGTAGACATTAGCTACTTTATTTGAAACTAATTCGTAATCATAATAGAGGTTAACGAAAGAGAATGAAGGAATCTGAAAAGCGAAGGAAAAGGTACAAATCATTGCTCTAGTATTGAAAACCTTTCAACAAATTGTCTTATTACAGCACATAAACATCTTGTAAAGGTATCATAACAACATAATGCATCAAACAGTTTGATGAATTTGAAATCTCTCATTGAGAGAGATGAAAGTTCAAAGAACACGAAAAATATATATAAAAAGGACAAACAATTCAAATACAAGAAGCATACAACTTTATTATATGACAAATAGTGATGATACAAAGAAACAATACAAATATCATTGTTTTCTCGAAAACAATTGAAACGGGGGGAAGAAAAAAAGAAACCAGTACAGCATGATCCAATCTTGGAAAGATAATTAATAATAGACGAAAATAGTAGCCTTTTTCAGCAGGAAAATTAAGTCGTGCATTTTCCATATTCATCTCCTGATGGAAATAGATTTTCAGCAGCACTGAAAGAACATTTAAAATTTTTATATTACGGGAAAAGGAGCAAATCTTTGTTGGTACTTCAGAATTCAGATCTACTTTCATACCCAGAAGAAAACACAACAAATCAAACCAAAAAGCAATGCAAATAGATCAGACAGATTTGAAACCTTAATTTTAACCAATGAATCCTACCCCCAGAAGAAATGAAGAAACATTTTCTTTAAAGGAAACAAAGCAGAGAAATGAGGAAGGAGAGAGCGTACAGATTCTGAGAAGTCGGCCATTAAACGTCAGTTGAAAAAGCAACCTCCAATTACATAAATTGTACGCAGCTAGCGTTGAAAGAAACGTTTCATTTTCTCTGTGGTGGCGAAACGGAGGAAGACGACTGCACTTTCCTTTTTAATAAGCTTAATCCCTTATTGAAAACCGGAGGCTTTGAGAATGAAAAGAAAATTTTCTTTCATTTTCTTCCTCAATTTATTTTTGTCTCACTTCGCTGCTCTTCACCGCCACGCATTCTTTTATATATATTTTTAAATAAAATATAATTTCCACCTTTTTTGTTGTTGTTGAAAGAGTAATTTCCACCTTTTGTCAGTGACTCATTGAGACCATTTTATGTGCCTTAATCTGATAAAATGTATAATTATTTAACTCAATTAGGTAGAATGAACAGTGGAATATTAAATTCATCCACTAATAACCTTGGCTTCGTTTCTCAATTGATTTTTTTTGGGAAATGGTGAACTTCACACGTGTTTGTCATAGGATGCTGACGCACGTGTGTTCCAGCAAATTGTCCCCCTCTTGCATTGCTTGGCATTTATTTGATTAATACATTGTATTCTTTATCGGGATTTAAACCATATAAAAGCATTTTGCAATAACACATGAGTGAGAGATACAAGATGTACTTTGTTTTGTTTTTTTAATTAGCTTTGCTGTTTTTGTTGACTTCTTTTTTCTCACCCAATAGCATTTAATTTCATTTAAATAGTACAAAGTTTTAGCCCGGAATAATAATACACGAGAAAATTAAGGGGGAAAAAACAGTACAGGGGTTAAACTAGGAATTAGACTAAAGTACATGAAATAACTATTAAACCATAAGAAAAATATCACTACGAAGAACACTGTATTAAAAAGGCTTAAGTGTAAAATAAGTATCCAAATTATACTTTTTTCTATATAGGTATTTAAAGTATTTTTTAGGTCAAATAAGTGTCTAACGTTTTCAAAGTTTTTATTTAGGTGTCTTGCTATTAACAACCGTTAAAAAATACTATTAGCCAATAAAAACACGACACATTGCATGCTTTATTTTAAAAAATATCTTAAAATTCTAAAAAATCGTCAAAATAGTCCCCAATCCCTAAATTCTTAAGTCTCAAATCTCGATTTCAATCGTTGCCGCCATCAATCGCTGACGGCGTGCCCATCACTTCTGTCACCGAACCTCCACGATCATTTCCCCCATTTTCATGTCGTTGATAGTCGACGGATGATGTGCTTATCGTCGAAATAAAGTCAAACTCGCGAAAAAAATGATCGAGGCAAATGAAGGCTGATCGGCCAATGAACGACGCTCGAGTCTTGCGGTAAGAGAAGATAGCTTCATTCTGTCACCGGCAACGTGATGAACGACAACTACAGTGGCCGAATTTAGGGATCTAGGGATTTTAGGGTTTTTTTGTAAATTTTAGTAAATTTAGGGATTTTTTAAAATAAGTTAACGGCGGGACACTTAAACGGGTACTTTTAAAAAATTAGACACCTACTTGGCCAAAAAAAAATTTAAGCGCTTATCTAAAAAAAGATATAATTTGGGCACTTGTTTGACACTTAAATCTATTAAAATATTATAAGTTATAATACAAACATTCAAATATATTAATTCTAAAATGATGTTGAAGTTGAAAGATGGATTTTTTTTCATGGCAAGTGTAGTTATCCTTGTCTTTCATATGAACAACAACAACAAAAAAATCCTTGTCTTTAATGAATGAAGCCTACGTGTGTGTGAAGTCAAAACAACAAGAAAGTTGTGCAGTGGATTTGGTATAATTTACTTGTTTAAGAAAAATCCACCCACCAACTTCTCATTTCTCATATGTTTCTATCATAGGTTATATAGTTTTGGCTAAATAAGTAAAGGGCAAGGGTGTGGTTAAGGTACACAAATTATACTCCGAAAGATGACAAATTTCTAGGGAAACGACAAACGTGTTATAGTCAAAACGCGACAAAGTTTCCCTTTACCCAATTTGATTATTTAATACTAATAATCAATTGAAAGTGTTCATTTATTAAGATTAGAAAAGTCCTTTTAAGTTTCGATAGAAAAAGAAAGTTCTTTAATAATATCATGTTGTTAGTCAACAATGTCATGACTAATATTTTTCGAGGTTTTTTTTTCCTGGTAGAGAGTTGGACAAATAATTAAAAAATTGTGTCTCAATTGACATAGAGTTATTTCGATTTAATAAAAATCTCATATACAAGTCCTTAACAATTTTAATATTTATTTAAATTATTAAACAAATAAATGAGTAATTATGATTTACACTAAAAAGAATAACATGTATCAAAGAAAAGGATTATAATAAGAGTTATATTTGATACACAATTATTATAAGAAAAATTTACACAATATTCACTATTTGAATTTTACAATCTAAAATATAAATTCCTTAGCCTAGGACCGATGCACCATGGCCCACCATTAAAAAATAGGTAAACTACTTTGGTAAACACTATATTTTTAGGATGCTTTTAGTTTGGTCACTGAAATAATTTTTTTTTCATTATATTCATTAAACTTGTAATTTAAATTCACTATAGTCACTGTTGTAGTGTTGTTAATCCCCATAAGAAATGTTGATATGGCATGTTAAAGTATTCTTCAAAAAAAAAACAAAGATTTTTTTAAGTTATAACTATTGCCAAGGTCATAATTTCGATTAACGAAACAATCTTCGATCAATCCTAACGGTGAGAAAGATTGGTTTTGTCAGAAGTTTAACATAATTAAGTTTCAAGTTGATATGATGGTTAACATCAGTGAATCAAAACTAAAAATCTCATTTGAAATTAAAAATTAACTTTCACTATAATAAGTTTTTCTACTCTCTAAAACAAAATTACATCAGTGTAAGATAGTTATAATCTCTCAAACATATTTACATGAATTGGTTCTTCAATGTCAATATATCATTGACTATAAACCATGTATGTTTGTACAACAATTATCAATAATTAATATATTATTACAACAATATAAATTGATTCTAAATTATTACACTGATCAATGAACTACCAAATTTAAATTTCTGGATCCGCCCCTGGCCTAATCTAAACCTAAACTAAATATTTAAACCTTAAATTTAACAAACTTATATAAACTTTAGTTTATAACAACTTATGTATCAAAAAATTTACCGTATAACTAGGGCATCATGAGAGAAAGTTCTCTCTTAATGATAACTTAGTATTAAATATGAATTAATGAAGAGAAAAGTTTTAGTTACATAAATATTACTGATTTATTTAAAACAATATTTTATTAATAATAGTGAATACTGAAAAAAAATCCATTAGGTTTCTAAAAGAAATAGAAAATCAAACAATGTTATAGGAAAAGATTAAAGAGAAAATATTTTAATTGACACTATAGCCAAACTTTCTTCGGCATCTAAAGATGAAGATAAGATCTTTGTATATTTCAAACTTATTTTCAATTTTTTTGCTTTGGTAAAATAATAAAACATGAAATGTATTTTTCAGAACATCTTTAGGAGAGCATATCTTCTTAGATAATCTTATTATATGATGAGTTGTTTTTGACATAGTTGTCCTTAGGAGAAGTTGTTTTGAAATTGATGATTTAATAGTTTTTTTTTTGGTAAAGTTGTTTCGAATTAAGGGTTGTTATTAACATAATTATTAATAGTAGACGTTGCACTTAACAAAAATAGTTTTGAATAAGAATTGTTTCAAACTTAGATTGTTCTTTAATATTGTTATTCTTCAACAACAATTGTTCCGAGTAACAATTGAGGTATTGATATTAATATTAATATTAATATTAATATAATTTCATTTATCTCTAAAAGAGAAAATATTAGCAGTTAAAATACAATCACATAATATTCAAACAACATAGGTAAATAAATCAATAGTTGTTTGTAAAAGCTAGTCTTTATATACATGCCAGAAAGACAGACAGGTAAATAAATCAACAGGAGGAATTGACCATCCGTACACCACCTTTATATTCTCCCCATGCCATGTTCAAACAACCAGTAGGTACAAAGGTGGTGAAAAATGTTGAAAAAGCTCTGTTCTTGAATCATATGGCATGGCTCAGATGATTACATTTTGAATTCAAAAAGGAACTCCTACCAAAAGGACAAGTATATATATGCATATGGACATATCATATACACTACTGTTTAACTCCCTCTTTCTGTGTGTAACATCAAACATATGGAAAACATGGATTCCCGTCAAAATTGAATCTTCCGGGTATTCAAATATGGTGGTGTGATCAAACTCGGAAAGTGTTTGCAAACTGTTCTGTAATTGCACAACTTATAAAGAATCAAAATGGTGTCTGAAAGCAAGAAGAATTAATCCTCTTTGCATCGAGCATCTAATTTCGAGAATGTCATGGTCCAGCGAACAGTAAGTCACACCGAAGCAAGTGAGTTGAAATGAGTCCATGCATCCTGAAATTACCAGAGGTGTTCAGACATTAAGAACCTAAAGATTGACAAATTTAAATGCTGGTGTCCTAATAAGAAGAAGTGTTGGCCGACAAAACAAATTGTGGCCAAACAAACGGTCATTCCATGTGTATGAAGTTTCAGCTTGTGGTAGTCCATACGGATGTGCCCGTGATGTTCGCCCAGTTGTCTAAACTTGGAGATTGTTTGACTTTGAAGTACAATAATTGATCATATGAAACATGTTTGGTAAGCCAGCACCCGAAAGGATGGACATATTGCTAGCATTTTAGCTTCTTCTCTCTCTCTCTTTTTTTTACTTCTTTTGTCACAAAGAAATAGTTACATATAACAAAAAGTTTCATTGAGAATACACATATGAAAGACTATTCGGTAAGAAACCATTCAGATCAAATCGACACCACCACGGGAAGAAAAGAAGAAGTAAGACATATATACACGAAACATGAGTCTACACTTTATATATTACCTGCAGAATGTCGAAGATTTGTTGTGCAATGTATTTTTGATCTGAGGCAGCACCCTTCTGCTGTAGCTTATCTGGATGTAGACACAGTAGAGCTTTCTGGTATGATCTTTTCACAGCAGGTCCTTCAATTATGTCAACAAGAGGAACTGGCTTCCAACCACAACCGGGCCAAAGAACCTGTGTATACAACCAATGTTAGTCTTCTAAGAGATAAAAGAAAGTTTACATTAGCCTCCGGATCGCAGAAGATGCATCGATAATTTGTTTCATGTAATGAGCGATAACATTCCCTTAAGCCCGGCCGAAAATGGAACCCTTAACACACTTTATACCCATGGTGAGACCTGGTTTCACTTTTAAGATGGGAAGTAACATCCTCAATGAAATACTGGACTGATAAATTCAAAATGAACTGTTTAATTTTCAACCACTGTGGCTATGCCTAAAACTTTAGAATATTTGAGGGCATTTTTCGTGATAAGAAACCTTGACCATTAAGCTACTGTTGGCAGGAAGCAATTGTGAATTCCAAGAATTTAAAGAGCTTTACTTGAGAAAAGATGGATCCTTTACTACTTACATATTGTAAAGTTGACAAAAGCGAACGGATATTGCCTTGTTTTCCATTTGACCATTGCCGTATTTTATCATCTATAGCCTGCATTAATGAGTAGCCAAATGAAAATGCGAAGCAACATGGATTTATGTGCATATGATTCTAACACTATTTAGCATAATCTCTATTACCTTGATTTCTTCAGGATCAACTCCAAATTGTGGCAACTTGTTCTCTTCCGGCGTCAGGTCTTCTATCTGTTCATAAGCCAAAGTGAATCAGCTAATTAGGGGTTCGGCCAAAATTATCTCTTGCCTACGGAACAAGTAACCAAGTTGCAAATTACTCAAAGGTGTATAGTTCTGGACTTCGGGGCCAACTCAGTTATTAACCTTTGTAAGAACAGAAACCCCAAGTTTCAGTTTTAAATGTCTGGTTCTTAGTGTACGTGGGCTCATAGTACGGATAGAGTGATTAACTATGCATATCAACCATCAGGAAATGTACAAATACATAAAGTGAAAGTATACGACTTCAGCTTTCGAAACGGACGAGTCACATACCAAAAAGTCGTCCTCAAATAACTCTGCTGGATCTTCAACAACAGTTTTGGAGTCATCAGAAACTGAAGCCAACAGAGTAAGGGGATAATCAGAATTGGACATCTGAAAACTCATGGTTCATATAAGTACTGAACTTCCTCCATATAATTGGTTCAAAAGTACTAGAAGCAGACTATGCAGAATTCCATCAACATAACAGAAAATAAAAGCTCATTTAGAGTTAACAAAGCAAACATATAAACTAACCAGTATCTTTTACTGAGCTATTGAGTTTCTTCTCTGATGCTCCGTTACACACATCGTTGGCAACAGGAATATCTGAATATGAGTTCTTTATCACGCAATTCAGTTGAATTTTCTCTACCCTTTTATTCATGCTAGTATTTGGTTCAATCTCGGGCTTGACTTTATGTCTTTCCTTCCGACTAGAGCCATGATTCTCAGATAGTGCATCATCCGTTCTAGGTCTTGATGAAGAATCCTGGTTGAAAAATTTGATGAGTTCTTTGACCTTTCCTCTGACTCTTGCTTTTCCAATATCCCATGAGTTCCTAGGGGAATGTTTCGCGCTTGTTGCACTGGTTTCCACGTTGGAAGTAGCCCTTTTCTTTACATCCTGATTCTTGGTGTTTTTACCATCTAGAATTTCAGATAACTTCTTCACATTCATTTCAGTAATGTTTCCGCTTCCAGAATTTTTAGTTATTTCACCATTGCCTACATAAATAATAGAAGAAAACATTATAAGGAACAACACCGTCAGTACCAAAACATATCAAGTAAAAGTGGAATATGAGACTTACCTCGTTCGTCATCATTGTCATCGTCTAAATGCAAATTCAGAGGTTTCGGTTGAGGCTTGTGAGCTGCATTTCCAACTGCAGAAACTTCTTCTTTGGAAACATTCTTAACAGTACTTTTAAGCTTGTTTATGGTTTCTGTCTCAGACTTGGTAATGTTGTCTTCCTCGATAATTCGACCGAGTTCGCCATCATTTTCATTCTCCCTAAAAGATTTACAATTTGATGACCCTCCTTTAACAGAGTAAAATATATTATGCAGTTTATCTTTCGGTTCCTTTGCTATGCTTTCATGTGCTATCCATCCATTAGCACTTGAGCTCCTCTGGAGTTTATCCTTTTCTTTGCGTCTGTCACTTCCCCTTAGTGGATTGGCTACTGGTACACCTCCCTTCTTTGCCCATTTGTATATTGAGAAGTGAAACCAACTGCCATTTTTCGAAATCTCCGAACTACTTGAATCTTCATTCGAATTGCCTTTTCTCTCCGTTTCCACATACTTGGTCAAGTTTGTTGACTCCTCATTACCTTCACTAAAGCAATATGATGATTGAAAACCATTTCTCGGTTCCTCTTTATCTTGGTTTGCTTGGCCTGAAAATTTATACATAGGAGAAGAGGCATAATAACTTAAGCCATTTGAAGACCCATCCTTGCTTTTCGATGTGGTTTGAGTGAAGGAGCCAAACGTGGGGAGGTCCATTCCTTTGTTCAATTTAGCAGGAAGGCTTGAATGTCTGTTAAAGGCAGCCAAAGTAAGCCAATGGCAGAAACATATGAAATACCAAGTTTTCACTTTTCACCAATTAAACACTGTTATCATGCCAAGTTTTACCATAGAATACGTGTCAGAATGTATCAATGCAACGGAAACGCGAAATGCACCAGAAATTAGAAGATTAAACATAACCAAGAAACAAGAAAAAGCAAATATCTGCACGAACTGAAAATATATCATATGGATTTGTTGTGATCTCTAACGGGTATAACATGTGGGTAAAGGAGTGAATTATGGCAACATTCTAAACTCTTGTCTCTTCAATATATATATATAAATGCAAGCAGAACCTGAAATGAGCAGGAGATGAACTGCCGAAAGGTCCAGGGCCTCCAGGCTTTGGTGGCAAAGGGTCCTTCATTTCATACTTCCTTGAAGCACTCGATGACTCGTTCCCTCTAAAAATATCATAGAAGAAATCTCTTTTTGAGCGTCTTCTCCGGGCCATCTCTTCTTCACCGAAAACCGGCTTTTCGCTCAAACCAGACCATGGATTCCGTGATGATGCAGCAACAACCTGTTCATCAATTCTTCTGTTTTCACCAAAACCATATCTTGTCTCTTGAATTGATGGCCGCGTAGGTGGACCACCGAAGACATCGTTAAAATCTATATCTGAGTTTCTACTTGGGGTCTCCGGAGAAGAACTTGGATCCGTGAATGTCTTTTGAGGACTATATCCCAACAGAACACTTTCTCCCTGTGAAAATCTCTGCATTTTCTGTATCGAAAAACAAAGTGAAGACAAGGTTTTTTAAACTGTCAACGTGATTCGATAGTTAGTTGAATCAAACTGCAGCGAACTCACCATGTTTCCCGTTGATGAAGCAAAGGAGGTTTGGTGAGAAGAAAAATAAATGTTTCGGTAGAGAAAGTTGAAGGAGGGAAAAGACAGGCAGTGTGGGGTCAAATGCTTGGAAGTTTGAGAGGACTATCAAGGATTTGAAGCCACAAATTAATCCATGCAATGCAATAGAGTGGAAAAATGGCAAAGAAAAACCAAAGGGTAGGGTGCTAAGTCAAATATGTCTTTCAATGAACAATTTTTTGTAATGGCGACCGCTATTCATCAAGCTTTTCTTTGTGTTGGTTGAGTCTGAGTTCGTTTTCGGCAAACCAAAATCATGATTTCCCCTTCCAGTCCTAAGATCTTCAAGGAGTAGGAAGTGATCAAACAAGATCTATTTGCCACTACCATGGGGTTTGGGGTTGCATTGGATCAATCCAGGGCCTATCTTGAATGCAAAATGCCTCCAGATTAAGATTAAGGTTAATGCAAGTAGGTTGTGAGTGGTAGCGTCATACATTTATAATTCTAATCATGACAACACCCTCCTACCATCCAATGGCATTTATAATTCTAATCATGACAACGACCTCCTACCCAATGGCATCGACAGGCACTCAGGCAGCTCACTAGTCTTCCCCCCATGGTTATTATGTTAGGACAATGGAGCTTTTGTAAGAGGAAGCACAAGACTTGAATGGCATTTACGAGACCTAACCGAATAAAACAACCTCAAACTACCTTGTTACAAACTTACAATTTGTCGTTATGGGAACTTTCGGTTTTAATGTAGCAGAGAACAGGTTAGTTTGATTTGGCGCTTCACCAGCATTCTATTGATTATTGAGAAAGATGGAATCAGACATTCAAAGTGCTTTGGTGAAAGAAAGAAGGAAAGAAATGAGCCAACGTCTGCAAATAAACAGAGCAGCCTCTTTTTATAAGGATTTCATATACTAAATTACTAAAAAATAATATTAATGAATATTTTCATTTACAATAATAATAAGAGGTGTTGAAAATGGAGAGCATATCATCTCACTTCACTCTACCATGAAGAATCAATATATCAAAAAACAAAAAGACAAAATTGGATAGCCAACAACCACATCAAGCAAAACCAGGTTCACTCCATGAATTTGTCAGGCTACAATAAGTCCAAATCCTCATCAAGTCCTGTTCTCCTGCATACCTAAGAATTAAAAAACATATTATTTGCATCTTTCAAGTAACTAAGAAGGATGTAATGAAGAACAAAATGATCATTAATAATTATAAGAAGGATCTAATTTGAATGCTTCTGTATCAATGCTACTTTTGCAGTATGGAAACCAAAAAGCTTTGCAGTATTAATATAAATATAATCTTTTATGAATACCCGAGTAAATCTAGTCACTCCTGATGTTCATGTTGATGTAGGCCAACTGGAAGGCGACTGCCCAGAATTCAGCTCCTATTGCTTGAAGCCTAGATAAATTTTCAGGAAGTGAGGCCAATCAGGTATGTAATAATAATACTTCAATTAATGAAGATATTAAACGAAATTCAGAAAATTGATAGGAACATTCAAATCATGTTTTGGAAAGATGAGGATGCAAACTAGAAGATTTTCCATCAAAATAATAATAATAATAATCATAAAACAAAGGTTTTTTTTATCAAGAACTCTCGAAAGCAACGAAAATTAACCTTATTCATTCATCTGATTTTGAGTACCCTAAAAAGGTGGAAAAGAACTAAAGACCAAGTGTTATAGAGAAAGAAATGTTCTTCCTCCGAGATAATAATATATGACACAACAACAGTTACGTCATCAAGTTTTCCTCCATAATAACGGAAGCCAGCATCTTGAGCGGCAGATGAGAACGGAGTTTGTCGATCTCTTGCCTGTGCTCGTTCCCGTGCCAATGTTGCTATCTTCTGAGCAGTCACTTGAGGCCCAAAACCAGCTCTCACCGCCACTGCAGTAATTTCATTATTGTACAAATTATCAAACAGTCCATCTGTGCCAGCAATAATAACATCTCCAGGAGCAACGGGAACTGCAAAGATCTGATCTGGGATGAAGATTTAGATCGTTTAGATATTTCATTAATCAATCAAATAAACACAAGCCTCACATTATATGCAAGTCAACAAACAAAGCTGGGAAATTCTTGTTTAAGGCAGCAAGAGGGGAAAATAAAGGTGCAAAGGATAAGACAGGAATTGAAATTTGTAAACCAATGCATGATAAATATTTGGTTGACATATCAGTTATTGAGAATAAAAAGGTATCCTCTACTATTTAGACACTTAAGCTGTCTGCTGCAGGAAACATTCAGCAGAACACCATCCAACATAACAGGGCCACCAAAGCAAATATCCATCAAATAATAGACATTTTCCCATAAGACTACACAGTAACACAACCAAATTTTATTACTTAAAAGTCAAAATAAGAGACCTTTTCCAAGAATATAAATGGAACAGGAACTTGTGTAGCTACCTGACCAGAGCTAGGTAAATCACCATTACTTCCACTCTCAAGTTGATGTGTGAAGTTAAAATCATGCTGCTGAACAGGGGATCTAAATATAGTACATCCATCTCGAATCACCATAAAACCACCGTCTCCCAAGTTTATAGACTAGAAATAGCTTAGCATACATGGTTGGTGAAAAAGTTACATGTTGGAATAACAACGCCTTACATGATAAGGCAAACACAGACTAGAAATAGCTTAGCTTACCTGGTTGGTGAGTGCTATGACACATGCTGTTGAGGAGCCTTTATCGTTTGTTCTAGAGTGAGCTTTCTCCAAGACTCTTGCAGGGTCAAATGAACCCTTAGGCTCCTCCTTGATAGCAGATACAGAGCTAGACATGAGCTCCCTAGAATACTGCCCTGGATCAACACCCCTATCAGCCCAGCCACGAACTCCATCTGCTATACCTATTGCCTGTTCATCAATGCATGTGAAATGGGCATCCTCCCCTCCAGACTCCAGTATCTTCTTAATCAGGATGAGGAAGATAACATGAACCTGAAAGCAGCTTCTTAGTTTTGCACAAAGAAATCTTCCTGTCATGATGTCAAACACAACAAAAATATGGCATAAAATATTGAAATAATTTAATGGAATGAAATTCAAAAACTGCACAGAGAACATACTCTTCTGATGGCACAGAACTTGAAACCAAGTTATTCAGGTCCAGAACTATCAAAGGAAATATCGGGGGCGGTCCCAGCTAATAAACGAGAAGGCATTGAACTCTGGAAAGCCCTTGAACCTGACCCTAAGGGCGGATTAAAGTTGGACCATCTTTTTTCCAGCAGTGTACAGGAAATGTCTATAAATTGGAAGATTGTCAGGTTTCTCCTGGTTTTTCAACCTCATTCTAGGTTTTATGCAGCTATTCAAACTTCTAGTTCCAAAAAAAGAAATCACCACTACTTGTGAACGATGAAAGGTGCCCATGCTTTAGCTTCAACGTATCAACAAGATATCCATCAATTACAAGTCCAGAAGCAGCCATAGAATTCCTCTGAAATTTGCTCACAGGTGGTGGTATTGGGCTGGAGTCAACAAGGACACCATCAATATGATACCCAGTTCGCATAAGTCCTTGCAAATCAGCAAGTCCCGAAAATCTTGAAGAATGAATAAACATATAACTTCTAAACCGTACCTTCCCTTTTCCAACCAGAACTTCTAGCGAATCTTGTAACCCGCATTCTGTTCTCTGAATTTCATTCCGAACCGCACCCCTCAGCCTCAAAAAGTAAGCAGATGGCATCCTATCTTTGTATTCAAAGTAAATTTTAAGAATAAGTCGCATAAATCTTTAACACGTTTAAACCTCATATTACTAAAGCCCTATATAATTCCTGCTCTTCCTTTGAATATAGTAGCAGGAACAAGAAACCTGAAAAGAAAACAAAAGTTTGCCGATATCAAGTTAGCGATCGAACAAAATGAACAAAGAAACAAGATTTTGAACGGTAGTACTGCCAATATCAGGAATATTAATTGGACAAAACATAGGAAAAATACAAAGAACAGAGTTTACCAAAAGCTTAATTCAAATTCAAAATGATACGTAGTCGGCCAAAGAAAGTAATGAAAATCTACCCAAATGATATATCCAAATCAGTTGGTTAACATAATTATCTAAAGAAAAGAAACCAAAAAATGAAAGGCCACCTTTAAAAAGCCATCAAGACCAAGTATAAAGATCGAAACCCCAAACTCCCAACGTTGTGGAAAACTAGAATGAAACGATTGTTTGGAGGAAAAGGCCGGAAAAGGGGTCTACGGTGGAAGTAGGGGAGTTCAGAGTTGGCGGTCAATGAAGCCTTAAAGAAAGTTTAAGGGAGGTGATACAAGAAGAAAAGCCGCCAAAGCTTTCCCCTTTTTATTTAAAGATGTTTTCAGGATAATATTAGGTTTTTAATGTTGACCAACTATAATAGTTTCCGTTATTTGGGGACTCGGGCGACTCTATAATTATTTGGCTTAAGGATGTTAATAGCTCTTAGCAGTTGAGCTTTTGTATAAAAACTCAATTATGTACTTAAATTTTTTTACACTCAATTAAGCTCTTGAACAAAGAAATTTAATCAATTAATTATTAAATTAAGAAATTTAATTAATTAAATTCTTCGGCAAATTTTGACCACTAAATCTTGACAGTTTTTTCGTTAGATATTGGCACACACGCTATAGTTCTATCCTGTTACATTTAATTTTTTTCAAAATTTTTAAATTTTTTAAAAATTTTAAAACTTTTAAAGAATTTTTTAAATAAAATAAAATTTCTAAAAATATCAAGTGAAAATACGTGATACAACACACTGCACCAATAGATCCAAAACATTACCAAGATTTAATAGTTAAAGGGTTTAATTGATTCAATTTCTTAATTTAGAGACTTAATTGATTAAATTCTTAGTTCAATGACTTAATTGATAAAAATAACTCTTCCAATTATATTTATTTTATTTACAAAATTAAAATACAAACTCTTGATTTCCCGAGACCTGGCGATTTATCCTGATTTATTGATCAATAGAAATATCTTAGCGTGAGATTAGTCGTAAGTTCATAAAATATGTTTTCTAAATTTCTTCCTTTTCGTGGAGTTGTATTTAGATTATTCAGCATTCAACTGCGAGTCAACGATCACAAAAAGCCTTAAAACCAAACATTTTTTTTAGATACGGAGCCAGGACCAAACATTGGCATGAGCCAAAAGATTAAATTTAAAAGATATAAAAGGTTATTATGTAATTAAACTCAAAATTTATGGAATAAGGCTTAAGTTGTATGATATTTAAATTTATAAAAACCTAAATTGTCATTGGACCAAAAAACTTAAGAATACAAGCTCATTTTATTAGTTCAACCCCTATATTTAATAAACTTTTTATTTTTTAATTTGAAGATTTATATTTTTATATGGGTGAAATCATTATTATACCAAAATTTATTAAATATTAAATTTTGTAGCTGAGGCCGGGGCCTTGAGTCCCATGGGAGCTTGGTACCTGATCATTTGCATATATATATATATATATATTTTACATCGATCATGAGTTTCTAAAACCCATTATTTATTTCATATATATATATTTTTTACATCGATCATGAGTTTCTAAAACCCATTATTTATTTCATAATCCTTGTTAACAGTATCTGAACGCCATATTGTGGCTGCAGGGTGATGGACATCATTGGGGCATGGACATATGTTGACGACACAGCCAACGAGTATTGCCGGACAATCATGGCCAAAACTATTTTCATCTCCACCATAGCTAAATTCTGCCCGACACAAATTCTTGGCCCCAAAGCGAATGGAGCAAACGAGGCTAAATGCTTTCGAGGCTTAATAAATCTCGAGGGATTGAACTTGTTAGCATCTTCTCCCCAGATATCAGGGTCGCGGTGAACAGAAGCCAGAGACAAATAAAACTGTGTGCCTGCAGGAACGTTGAGCTTTCCTAGCTTAACATCCTTCAATGCTTCCTTCGTCAACGACACTCCCGGCGAGTACAGTCGAAGTGTTTCATTGATTACCATGCTCACCTGTTCATAGAATCATTCATGCAAATCACATCTCAATTTGATGTTAAACGTGAAAGCTGAAGGTTATCTGATGAATCCATCAGAAAGATAAAAACTCACAATCTTCAAGTCACTCAAATTCTCTGCAACCGGAAGCTTATCGGTTCCGAAGATGCGAACCACTTCTTCTCTTGCTTTGTCTTGCCACTCTGGATTCAATGCCAAAAGCAAAAGTGCCCATGATAAAGCATTAGCAGTTGTTTCTTTCCCTGCAAAGTAAAAGGTCTTGCACTCGTTTATTATCTCTTCCTCATCTAACTTCTCTTCTCTATCATCCTGATTCTTATACGAAGACATCAAAAGACTAAGCAGACTTGCAGAGTTTTCCCTTTTCTTGCTGTTGGACCGGATCAGTGCCCTTACAGATTCACGAGTTTCCTTTTCTAGTGCCCACCTCTCTCTGATACTCTTAGTAGGCAGAAACCTGACACATCAATAGCTTAGGCTTTGAGTAGGATATAGATATTTACATACAAAGAAGAAAAGGTTACCTGAAGCCTGGGATATAGATACTTCTTACAGCCGTTAAGAACAACTCCATCTGTTTTTCTTGTAACATGAAGATACGTTTTCCTTGTTCAAAACTGCTTCCAAATGCTGTTCTGGATATAACATCAGCTGAGAGGTCATGAAGTTCTTTGTTCACTTCCAATTCGAATTCGTCTCTTCCGCCTCTTTCTTCCTCCCATTTCTCCAGCAGTTTCGTAGTAGCAGCTACAATTTCAGGTACCCAACCCTGTAGTTAATAGGAGATTTGCTCAAAAAATACAGTTTGTTTGGGTTACATAATCATTGAATTTTATGCCCACGTGAACAAAAATCTTCTCTTTTTAGGTGCCCTTATTATGCCTCAAACACTAAAAAAATCAAATTTTAAGCATTAACCTTAATTTTTAAATCTTAAACTCTAAAAAATACACCATATCTCAAATTTCTTAGACTCTAACCTTTAACCTAAATTGTTAGTGTGTAGCATAAATAAAGATACTGAAAAAGGACGGTGTATTTCTATTAAGTTGTATGAACAAAGGAAGAGGGTTTGATTTTACCTTAACTCTTTCCATATTGAAGGCCTGGTTTGTAATCCTCCTGTGAATGGCCCATTCTTCACCTCTCAATCCAACAAGTCCTTGTCCGAAAAGCATCTTGGACATGGGGTTAAACCCGACCTTATCAAACGACCCGCTCATAGCAACCTCTTTAATCATATCAGGATCCGAGATTCCCAGCCTGGGTTTTGACCCGAACCAATACAAGAACGGCGTCCCATACATGCCGGACCACCTGTGGTAGAAGGGAGCCACGCGGTGGAGGATATCGTGGTGGTCAACTGGAGCCGGCTTCAACTCAGCCTTTTCAAACAAACGTCGGATCTCAGATGAGTTCCCAAAGATGGGACGGTAGGCAGGGCCTGTTACTCCTTGCTTCTTGAAATGGATTTGGATCCTCCAGGGGATCCATATGATGGAGTAGACAAATTTCAAGAAACAGATGCATAAAAAAGATATCAAAACAAGAGTTAAAAGATTCATACTTCAACCTCTGTATCACTAGAAGCGTGTTAAGTTGGTAAAGATCACGGATGAGGCAGTTGAATATATAAGGTTAGAATCCACTTACACAATATAAATTTTTTTAAATTTAACACGTTTTTAAATTATTGGTCGAAAAAAATAAATGGCTGAGATTAACATTTACGCCTATAACCTAATCCAATCACTATATATATAATTCTTTAGAGTAATGCCTATGTCATCATTTTAACAACCGGTGGAGTTAGCCTACGTGCATTATTAAAAAAATCAGCATAAAACCCCAGAGAGAGAATTGACTTTGGAGATTATTAATTCGCAAATGATTGCAGGCTTGTTGCGTCATAGATGATCCTGCTGTGAACGAAAAATGTTGGACATAAATCATTTTAATTTATGTTAGTTAGATTTACTTAGTTAACTGCTGTAAATCTTGTAATATATAAAGGTGGCAGATCACTTTGTAAAATTCATAATTTTAGTTCAATGCAAAGTTAGTTTCTCTGGCTGTTTTAACGTGGTATCAAAGGGAACGATTCAGCTATTAAATTTTACATTTTCATACTCATTTTTCATCTAATAATTTATGGATTTGTACGGTTTTTTTTTTTGAAAAAACTTGTTCATTTTGTTTGTTTTTTTGTTACATTCTTCATTGTTATTAAACTTTTATTTGTTTTTTAAATGTCTGAAATTAAAAATATTGATATTAATCATTCAAATGACGACACACATAATTAATAAATAATTTTCACTGTCATCGCAAGATTGATTAATCACAATAATAAAAGCGTTATTGTTAGTCAATTAATAATTTTCATTAAAAATAATTAATTTAATTTAAAATAAATGATAAAATTATAATGCTTAAAAAATATGGACTAAAGTGATTATTCAGTTAAACATCGATAACGAATTTTGACATTGTCATTTCTATTTTACCCCCTTTAACATTTTATTATTTTTATTTTTGACGATTTGAAGTATTATTTGGAGAAAAACTATAATAAAAGACTCGGGCGGAATTTTTTTTGAGGATCTGGTGTGATCTCATAGTAATATTTGTTCATTATTTTATGGTCATTTGATAATGCATACACCTTGCAGATATGTTGATGGAACCCATATCTGTATCTTATTATTTCGTTTAAATTTTTTAATAATATATATTGGTGAAAAGAGGATATTACCATGTGCCTTATTAAAGACTACATAAATCTAATAAGAGGAACAAGAGTACACGTGGTAATAAATATAGAAACAACATAATTAATAATATATATTAATTTAATGTAACACCCCTTACCCGTATCCATCACTGAATACGAGTTAGAGATGTCACATGACACTTGTACAATAGTACTTATTTCAAAAATCGGTAAAATTTTGTTTCTTTAAAATATAAACAATTAAGGCTTTGTTTGCAGTTGAGGTGGCAAAACCAAGGTTTGAGGCAAACCAAGGTTTTGCAAAAGCTAGTTTTTATAGCTTTTGGCAAACCAATGTTTGAGAAGCTAGTTTGGGGGCAAACCAAGGTTTGACACTCAAAAGCTACCTGTTTTTGGTTGCTTATGGCTTCTCAAACTGGCTTTTCCACCCAAACGGAATCGCAAACATGGCCTAACTCTTTAACTGAAATAACATTTAATCGTGTAGAATTTAAACTTAATATTTCTAAGTTAAATTCGAACCTAGATTAAAGCAGCAACTAGGCAGTTTACTTTTAATTCACATAATTAATAGAACTGCCTAAATTAAAAATCATTTGGATGTCAAATAGAATACGATTTCTCTTTACTAAACGTATTCATATCAGAGCAGCTCAAAACATTTATAATTTACATGCCAACTAATAATATCAAAAGTAACATCGATGATATCATACTGATAATGATGTTTCGCTTTCAAAATAGATGATACCTTCTGTTGTTCCTTACTCCTACTCTCTTTTACCTACGCATGAAACATTCATACGCTAAGTAAAAACTTAGTAAGGCAACTATTATTTCAATTAAACTTTTCAATAATAACATTGAAAATAATACTTTATATAAATGAGGCAGTTCATACCAAAAACCACTGTTCAATAATTAGTATCACTTTCACTTAATCATTTCATTTGCACTTTTTACTGTCATTTAAATCATAGCTCAATGTAGGATAAATGAGAATGTATGGTATGCGAGTCACTATTGAGTGTGCACATGTGCGGCATCAACTAATTTGTTGTGTCAAAATAAAACACTGTATCACTCTATCACTTTATAACTGCTGTAAACTTATACAACATCATTGTATCACTAGGTCATAGCTGTAGAATACAACGTCACTGTATCATTGAATTATTGCTGTAAAATACAACATCACTGTATCGTTATACTCCCACCTCATTGGCATGCCAATTATACTAAGAAATCTCATAATGCATACAATGAGCTTTAATCATTCACTTATTTAAATATCAAAAGATATTAACATCTCACAATATCATATAAAACTGCATTGGGCAGTTCATACTAGAAAATCATTCATAGTTCATTTCAAAAATTATTGAAAACATATCATTTGTGAATCAACACTCGAGATAGACTCATCGTAAGTCTTTCTCATATCAAAATAAAATAGTAGAGATGCACTCACATGTTGTCTCACTAGAAAACTTTACCCTTATACACAGCTTCACTTTTGCACTTTTTCTTTGTCTTTAGGATTGCTCGGTTTCCGTTTTGGATTACTATTATGATCTACAACAATTTCACCAACATATACAATTCAAGAATATGTTAGTATCATTCTAACATAAAACCATTTTAGGAATAATAACAATATTCCCACAAATTCTTTCATTACTAATCCTATCTTACAATTTCAATGTTAACCCTTATACTTTTAAATCTTTCAAAATAGTCCCCTTTTTTTATACAATCTCAATTTCAATTCAATTTTCCACTTCATTCGCATATTTCCCAAACTTTACTATTTAGTCCTCAACACTCTACTAACTTCCACATTAGTCCAATTAACATTCTAAAACATCCAAAATCATCCTTACACCATTTCTATCCTAGGAAAATTTTTTCATAATTTCCCCCAATTTTCCCCTATATGCCAAATTTGAAAGGTCACCTTGACCAAATTTCCCAACTTGATTCAAGCATGAATTTAACTTCCAAACATTTTATTCAAGCTTCTAACATCATTTCTACTTCAAATAAAAATTTGCAAGAGTTTCCCCCTAATTTTTCAATTTTCCCAAAAATTTCATACAACACAATTCATGAAATTCTTCACTAGTTCAAGCATTAAACACCATCACAACCTCATATTCAATCAATTTAATCCAATAAGCCTAAAATCCCAACTTGCTCTTCATAAATCCTAATTTCAAATCTCACCCTACAAACATGGAAACCCTTCAAAATTTATACCAAATGAAAGAGAATTTGATGGAGATTAATTCTCTATTTCATGTCTTAAACCAAAAATCAACTAATTCATGCTTGAAAATGAATTAAAAATTTCTTACGTAGCTTGTGTTGAGTTCGGCCTAGAGGAGAAAGATGAGAGAAATTTCTAGCTTTTTCTTCAATTAATTTACAAGACAAATGACATTTATTTAACCTTTATCTAATATAAAAATTTCCTTTAATAGTAAAATTACCATTTTTCCCTTAAATGTATCCAATTAGGTATTGACACCTATTAATTTCACTTTTTCATAATCATCTTTAATTAAAAAGTATGGGCAAAATGACTATAATGCCATTAATGAATCCATGTATTTGCAAAAATACCATTTGTGCACTATTTCAAGATAATGCCTTCAATCGAATCTAAATCAATTAAAAACGGTTCAAATTCGAACTATCATGTCCATTAAGCCTTCTTACAACTCCCATAAAAATTTCATAACATTCCGAGCTCATACGATTACCAGAATTCTATTTAAACTTTAATTGTAATTTCCCAATAATAGAAGCATCGGATCGAACCAACAATTTTATATTCGATTCACACCCTTATATGATCTATTTATTTATAGAATAAAAATAATTATTGGGAAAATTACCATGCTGGTCCTTGAACTTTTCTCAACTTTTCACTTTGGTCACCAAACTTTAATATTTTACATTTTAGTCACTGAATTAAAACACAAAATTTTAATTCTTTGCAAATTAGTCACTAACCAATTATTGGGGTATTACATTTAGGGTTTAAATTTGATACACAGGCTGTGTAAAATTTATTTTACACAAGCCTGCTCATTTCTACTATAAATCAAAATTAAACCTAAACCCTAAAAAACTAAACCCCAAACCCAAAACCTTAAATTCTAAAGATTAACCTTAAATTCTAAACCCTACAACCTAAATCCCTAAACTCTAAACCCTAAACTAAACTCATAACCCCTAAAACTAAAAGATCTGTGTAAACTACTGTGTATTAAAATTTTTCTCTTACATTTAATATCTTTAATGATTAATTTTTATTATTATCTCATCGTCACCATTGCAGTTGAATTTAAACACTTATTTCCTTGCTGATTTTCAATCTCACTAAAATCAATTTTACGGCCTATCCAAATGTAAGCCAATGAATATGTTTTTCTAAATTTCTTCCTCTGAAGTTGTATTTACATTATTCAACATTCAACTACTACAATTATATTACATAAAAAAACTACTACAATTGTAAAACTAATACGATGAGAATTCCTAGAGAAATTTATTGTGAGGGTTAACAAGCAAATTTTGTTATTTCAACGTCATCTTCTCAAATGAAACATTTATCAATTGGTCCAACTGCAACCATATACATTAGCAAAGTTAGCAAATACTTTTCATAGTAGTAAAAACCATACCATCTTTTGCATCAATTTTACATCGTTAAAGAAGAGCCCTTGTGAGTTTTAAAATCCATTCCTTATTCCACAATCCTTGTTAGGAGTATCTGAATACCATATTGAGGCTGCGTGGTGATGAACAGCATTGGGGCATGAACATACGTCGACGACACTGCCAATGAGTATTGCCGGATAATCATAGCTATAGCTATCTTCATCTCCACCATCGCTAAATTCTGGCCGACACAAATTCTAGGCCCTAAACCGAATGGAGCAAACGAGGCTAAATGCTTTCGAGGTTCTTTAAATCTTGAGGGATTGAATCTGTTAGCATCTTCTCCCCATATACTAGTGTTGTGATGAACAGCGGTCAGTGCCAGATAAAGTTGTGTACCTGCAGGAACATTGAGCTTTCCTAGCTTAACATCCTTGCATGCTTCCCTCATCAACATCACTGCCGGCGAGTATAGTCGAAGTGTTTCATTGATTATCATGCTCACCTGTTAATGAAATTATATTGCTTACACAATCATATCCTTTTGATCATAAACATGAAAGCTGAAGATTATCAGAAGATAAAAACTTACAATCTTCAAGTCACTCAAATGCTCTGCAACTGGAAACTCATTGCTTCTTCCACAGACGCGAACCGCTTCTTCTCTTGCTTTGTCTTGCCATTCGGGATTCAATGCCAAAAGCAAAAGTGCCCATGATAAAGCATTAGCAGCTGTTTCTTTCCCTGCAAAGTAAAAGGTCTTGCACTCGTTTATTATCCCTTCCTCATCTAACTTCTCTTCTTTACCATCCTGGTTCTTATATGAAGACATCAAAAGACCAAGTAGACTTGAAGAGTTTTCTCCTTTCTTTCTGTTAGACTGGATCACCGCCCGTACGGATTCGCAAGTTTCCCTTTCCAGTCTCCACCTCTCTCTGTTATTCTTCGTAGGCCAAAACCTGAGACAACAATAACTTAGGCTATTACTTATCTTGCAAGCATAGAATACGGCATCGAAGATCATCCCTTCCTATTATTTCTTAAGCGAATTGAAAGGAGAAGCCGAAAAAAGTAAAGGTTACCTGAACCCTGGGATATAGAGACTTCTTATAGCCACTGAGAACAACTCCATCTGCTGTTCTTGTAACAAAAAGATGCGCTTTCCTTCTTCAAAACTGTTTCCGAATGCTGTTCTGGATATAACGTCGGCTGAGAGGTCATGAAGTTCTTTGTTCACTTCCAATTCGAATTCGTCTCTTCCGCCTCTCTCTTCCTCCCATTTCACCAGCAGTTGTGTAGTAGCAGCTACAATTTCAGGTACCCAACCCTGCAGTTGAAAAAGAGTTCCGTGCAAAAACAGTGTTGGTTCGGAACTATACATGATTTTACATTCACAAGTATATTCAAAATATTTAGGGAGACAGTGTCAGCACTTTGTTAATGTATGAAACTTGTGTGTATCACCAAACCTTTGGTAGATTTATACAGTCCTTTTAAGAGATTATATGAGTTTAAATTTTAATATAAATGAGTATTTGATACACGGTTAGTTTATAATTCTATGAAGACCACAATAGAAAACCATAAATGGACAAGTAGTTGAATTTGTTTCTAATGGGTCTAGAGAACCCAGAAATTAAGAAGGAAGGAAGATGTCAATCGAAAGCTTTTAACCATTTATTCTAACGATTGTTGACGAAATGGTGCGATTTTACCTTAACTCTTTCCATACTGAAGGCCTGGTTCGCAAGCCTCCTATGGAAGGCCCATTCTTCACCTGTCAATCCTACAAGTCCCTGTCCGAACAGCATCTTGGACATGGGATTATACCGGACCTTATCAAACGACCCGTTCGTGTTCATAGCAACCTCCTTGACCATATCAGGATCCGAAATTCCCAGCCTTGGTTTCGACCCGAACCAATACAGAAACGGCGTCCCGTACATACCCGACCACCTGTGGTAGAAGGGAGCCACTCGGTGGAGGGTATCGTGGTGGTCAACCGGAGCTGGCTTCATCTTAGCTTCCTTAAACAAGCGTTGGATCTCAGCTGAGTTCCCGAAGATTGGACGGTAGCCAGGCCCGCTTACTCCTTGCCTTTTGAAGTGGTTTTGGATCCTCCAGGGGACCCATATGATCGAGTATACAAATTTGAAGAGACAGATGCAAAGGAATGAGATGAAAGCGAGAGTGAAATGATTCATGGTTCAATCTGTGTCGCTCTAAGTTTGGGAAAGATCCGGCAGTTCAAAGGGTGGATTGGCAATTTGGCATGGGGTCACGGGGTGCGATGAATATATATTTATATTTAACTCTTAAAGGTAATGCTTTGATGACAGCTTTTGCAACCACTTTGGACTTACTGACTCCACTTGTAGTATAGAAAATCAAAATATTACCCCTTTTTTTTATTATGTATGGAATTGACTCGTGAGATTGTTATTAAATAGCACATGGCTATTGGCTTATTGCGTCATACATGATGATCCTGCTGTGTACGAAATACAGCAATGAACGCTTGTAACAACTGCAAATCTCCGGATTGAATTAATCAATTTGGTTTGATTTTTTAGCCGATTTATATTTCGGGACTCGTCAATTGTTATTGTATTTTTAGTGTGGATCGAATTTAGAGATACACTCAGATGTTTTCGTGTTTTTACAAGAAAAATGTATGTTGATGTAAAAATATATAATTATTGAGAAAATGAAAAGCTTTTTAGTTCAATAAAGAAAATGAAAACGAGACAGATAATATCTCAAGGCCTTCTCCAAATCTATGGACGTTGATGTAAAAATGGTCCACATTATACTGAATAGAGTTAGGCTTCATTTGGCGCTGTTGTTGGACCGCTAGGTTGGGTGGAGAAACGACGTTTTGGAAGAAGCAGCAAATTTTAGTTTTTTCAACGGCTGCTTTTGAAGCAAAATCTAATAAGGAAGCATGGTGAAACAGCGCAAAAAGTGAGGCCTTCGGTGCTATCTTTTGTCTAAAAAATATTAAAAAGTTAAATTTTAAGTAACTCTAAATTTAATCTGAAAGATTGCGAAGGTAAAATAGTATAATTGCACCTAAAACATGGTAACAATAAAAGATGTGACTCTCTAAGAGGGATAACACTGTCAACTAAAGACAAAAATTAAATGTACTTTTTCGGTATTATTTTTTGTCTAAAAGATATTAAAAAGTTAAAATTTAAGTCCTAACTCTAAATTTTAAATTCTAAACACTATACCTTACACCTTAAAAAATATATCATATCTCAAATTTTCTAAACCTTAACTTTAACTCTTAAATTTTAAACTCAAATTTAATTTTTAATGTGAGACATAAATAAAAATAAAAAAATAAGAATTTCTATTCGCCAACTCAACGCAAATTGCAATTTAGTTAATATGATGTCAGTATTATCTTCATGGCTTCCGAAACAACTGCCAACGAAATCTGTAATTTTCAATTTAATTTATTGAATTTTTTGATGTCATGGGCATTAAATAATTAATTAAAAATTCGAAACAAACAACTATCATATAGGCAAGTTGATTCAAACATTTATTATATATAGGTTTATTGATGAGTCGAAATATCTTAGCGTGAGATTGAAGAAATTATTATATGGTCTCAGTTCACCAAGTCATCTATGGTCTTATCAAATGAGATTTATTTATTTAATGACATGTAGTAAAGAGGTGAAGATTTACCTTAGAAATAAAATAAAAAAATATTATTGGATGAGACTATGGATGACGTGATGAATCAAGTTCATCTAATATTTTTTTCGTCAGATTAGCTCACAGTTAATAATCGTATCACGTTTTCTAAATTCTTTCTCTTCATGATGTATTTATATCATTCAGCATTCAACAGCTCCAATGGCGGCTTCCTCGTTGAAAGGCAAAATTTGATGGTTCTTCCATCCCGTGGAATTCCCATTTAAGGAAAAGCTAAAAAAATAAAACCAAGCACGAAACATCCTTTTGTTTCATATTTATCATATTCGGTCGAATTTCCTTTCTGCATTTTTCTCTGAATGCGTAATTGTTTGAAACACCAGGCGAAAACAACCCCACCACCTATAAAAGCTCAAGGGCCCAGCTGCCAGGATACACATGCACTTATACCTTTGCCAACTCACCGCATTAAATGGTTCTGCAATCTGAACTCCAAAGGCTCCTGCTTCTTCTGTATACAAATTGACTACCCGATCTCCTTCGTTTGACCAACGTTTTCACTTCAATCCCATCGCAGTCTCATAAATTAATAAGGAAAACTTAATTGGGGTATCAACGGAAGTTGGCAAATTGTTTGAGATGTGTTGTGCTGAGTCCATTTTTGGGAAACTGAACCCTGAGTCCACAGTCAAATCGGAACTTGGAAGTGAAAACAATAGACTAGAAATAAATAAACAAAAAAGATTGTATATAGTAGCATCATATTCCGTGCTACATTTGCTGCCTGCTAACTAGAGGAGTTCCTGTACAACCTTTTTCCCCGGCCCATCTCTTCCAGGTTTTACCTCAAACGGAAATTGAACTTTAAATGCAAGTACTAATAAAAGGAAACCCGAAATTAATGTCTAACATGTAACCCTAACACATCCTTTCTTTGGCTTCCAGGCTGCAACCTTTGTTTTTCAATTCCTTTACTAGGGAACTCAACTCTCTAAACCATGGCTGGGCCATTGGATTTTCTTTCAGGTGCACCGTCCCATGTTCCCCTAGGAGAATTACTCCCTCCTGCGCCTAATGTTGTGGCGGTTGCTGCACCGACATTGATGCCACCTCCAAAGGAAGTGAGCAATGCAGTCAGTCCACTCGAGGAAGCTCCAGCGTCAGCCATGCCAAGGCCAAGAAGATCTAGCGTTGTAGGCTTGTTTCCGAACAGTGAGGACGAGCCTATCATGGGATTGGTTAAGCCAGAACTTCTGTTTGAATGAACGCCAATGGCAATGTTGCTCTCGGACTTAATGTCATGATCTTGACCGGCGGAGGGAGCTGAGGATACTGCCAAGCCTAGACCACGAAGTAATGAAGGGTTCGATGCGGCAACACCCATTTGGGCAGCTTTTTGTAGCAATGCAGTAGCTGACATGGCGGGCTGCGGAGTTGGAGCATAGTCGCAGTGATCGTTTTCGGGTCCAGTGAAGATGGAGGAGCCATTGTTGGATAGGTAGAGTGGAGACGAAAGAGAGAGGGATGTTCGCTCCAATGGTGTCGTTGCCTGAAGGAACGACGACGGTGCAGATATTTTGGACGGTTGAGAGTTTGGTGCAAACATGCTAGCGAAAACATCGGCTTTTGAAGTAGAGGTGCTAGCTGCTGCAGGAGTTACCGGTGAAAGTCCCATCGGATTTTCAGGTATTTCTGTAAGCCATTGAGAAAGAAAACAATGAGAGGATTAAAGTAGCAGAAAAAATAAAAAGAAGCAAAAAAAAAAAATCAAAAGAGAACATGGGAGCTTAAAAGGAAGAGGGCTTTCTTTGAGAAGTAAAAGCAAAAGGCAATAATGGCTTCCTTTCTTTCTTTCTTTCTTTCTCTGATAAATTCACCTCCTTTTTGCTTTTTGATCATTGAGCTTTACTTATAGACACTATTTGACTATCTTGCTCGTGAACCCAAAACTAAACTACTCAACATCCTTCTCTCTCACCTACCACATTTGTTAGGTTCCCTAGGACTAAATATCCAAACGAGAACGACAACAATAAGAGACAAAACAGAGCCAGCAACAAACCAGAAACTTCATTTCAATGGACTCCCATAAACAAAAAAGATTTTAAAAGGAAACACCCCTCTCAACCTTGACCTATCATAATAAAAAAAAAACAAAAAAATAGTGGGCAACCTTCAACATATACATATAAAAAGACCCACATACCTGAACTCTGAATTGATAAACCCGTAGAAACTACACTCGTAGCAGACGGTGTTAAAGGCTGAGGGGGTGGTGATGTCGCAGCGGACGCTCTTCCAATCATAGTTCCACCATTTCCATTCGTATTAACGTTTCCTTCTGTATTAGCAACCGCTAGCGTTTGGGACCTTGCGCTTTCCTCAGCTAACGCATCGCAGAAAGCTCTATGCGTTACAAAACTATCCCTCCTTCAAAAACAATCATCGTCATCAAACCAGAACCACCCGCACAAAAAAACGCACCGTAACGTAAAGATGGAAGTTGAATTATGAATGGGAAACGGAAGAGTTTGTAATTGTTTTATACCTAGAAAAGATGGTGCCACAATCGCATTTATATTCTCGGGTGCCGCAAGTCTTCATGTGGGCCTTCCAATCGGACTGAACGGCGTATTTTTTAGAACACCGCTCGCATTTCCATTTCTTCTCCCCGTGTTTCCTGCAAAAGTGTTTCTTGATACCGGTAAGATCACCGAGGGCTCGAGCCGGGTTGTGGTGGACGCAACTCAGTTCGGGGCACACGTAGACTCGCTTCCGAATTTCTTTGCTGGTTCTTTGCCGTAGCTTCCATGGCAAGTTATGGCCCCGTCGGTGGAGCTGCAGGTTTTGATCGCGTTGGAAGCCTTTGTTACATATCTCACAGACGAACCGGTTGGTCGCTAGTAGAGTTTTTGGAGATAAAGCTATCACCTCGGCATCTGGATCTGAAATGAATCCAAAAAGAAGAAGATAAAAAGATTATTCTTTTCTTTTCACAATAAAGAAAACTTGGAAATTCAAAATTATTCAGATTTTTTAAAAAAGGTGGACTCTGAATGTTCTTATAATTCACCTGGCATCCCGGGAAGATTTCTTTTCTTCTTCCGTGGTCCTCCTGCTGCTAGTTGAGTGTCTTGAATCTGATTACGTAAAGAAGAAGCAGTGGCTTCTCCAGAAGCTGTAGAAACTGTCATCGGCGACGAATTTTCAAGCTCCACCATGTTCTTTATCAACTTAATTTTCTTTGTTTTTCAGCTACAAAACAGACAAAAACCCAGTTTTTGATACAACGTTCACCGCAAATAATGGGTTGAGTTTCAAAGGCTGGATTTTTTCCTCTTTTCGAAAGGAAAAATGATAAAAAAAAAAAAATTTGAAAGAAAAAGACAGTTTTTAGTCTGAGTATATGGCTTTCATTTGAGTAAAAACAAAAACAAACTAAATAAAAGCCCCCCTCGGTTCAACTAAGTCGTCGTCGAGTGAGGACCTGAAGAGCACGGGGAGGTATCATTAGGCGGCTTCTGTCCATAATATATACATACAGCTATAGATCGATAAAGTTTGAGAAAACAGTGAAGTAGCAAAGAAGACTAGCTAGAGAGAGGTTTGAATGCAAGTGAAATCCAATACAAAAAATACTTAAACCGGCGCCAGATTTAACCATGGTTGAGTTAAGTGTCAGCTGTCCTTTAACTCAGAGTTCTGGCTGCGTTTCGAAATCTGGCCGTCCACGTGTCAAGTTTTCCAGCTTGCTGAATTTGTCGGAAGCAGTCGGGACTAAGCGGTGCTTGTCGTTTAGTGCCCAAAACGAATTTCCTTTTTTTCCCCTTTAAACTCATTCCTCACGATTACTACTATTATTTTTGCGAACCTTTTTGAGACTTACAAAAAAGGTCGAGAATACCCCCTAGATAAACCAAAATTCACCCGTTCTCGAATGATATTTTTGAAATTCTCTATTGGATATAAAAGTGTGTTTATATACAGATTTTAGAATTATACGATTAAAGTCGAGGCTTAAACATACGTGTTATTGTCATCTAATCTGATTTGTGTTTATATTAATTTGTGTCTTCAATAGGTAACATGTATTTTTTAATATCATTTGCATAATTTTTTGTTAAAAATATTTTGATATTGTGTTAATTTAACCGTTTATTATCGAATTACTTTTTTTTTACAAAATTACTTACCAAACTTTGGGGGTGGAATATGCAAATGGATGATTTTTTGCTAACTGCACTGACTTAATTGTCTTTTTACCTTCGTTTTCCCTTCTAAATACCAAGTTTGTTTCATTGTTTTATGTATTAAAGTAATACGCTTCTTCCTCTCTTCTCTTTCCCACTCCTTTCTTTTTAAATAAAGAGTATTTCATTTGAATTATATCCTTTTTATTCGAGTGTAACGGTATATTTTCAAACCTAATCAACGTATGTCTGCACAGCTGAGCAATAAACTAATCATCACTCTCGGATTTGTTGAAAAAAGAAAAGAGTTATTCATTTATATTCGGTTAACAGCAACAGATAAGGACGAACAATACACAATGAGACAAACCTGAAAGATTTTGGTCCGAAAATTAATGGCTTTCTCGTGATTATGCTCAAAATTCGTGTCCTGTCTTGTTAATGTCGAGACAGCTGGTTTTCTTTTGATTTTATTTTTCGTTTTTGTGGAGTACAAATTATATAAGAATGTTCATGTTCCTTCGTCAAAATCACAATTATGATTTTATGGCTTTCATTTTCTTCGGCAATACATAATTGTATTTTCCTTGGTAGACGGGAACGGGTATCACAGTGGCAACTTTGGTAAAGAAGATGGTAATTTTGGACTGTTTTCATTTTAATTAGTAAGACATCTTTGGTATTTTAATTGGCCTTTTGTCCATAATTCTGTTTTTCTTGGAAAATAAATAACACATAATTCTTTATTTTTCAAATAAAAATTTAAGTATAAAAACCATGGAAGTTTGTGATACGGATACACCAGTGGTATAAAATTTCTATTAATTTTAGAGTTGAAAGGTTTAATTTAAAATCTAAAGATTTAGATTATAGGGTGTAAAGTTAAAAATTTATATTTTATAATTAAAATAAGAAAACTTATGTATCAAAATAGAATTTTACCAATAGACAAAAAAAATAAAAACTAATAAGGTCATGACCACACAAAATATTAAAGAATTGTATTATAAAATTATTTTTCAACTCCTTAAAAAATATATGATTAATTATTAACTTCCTAAATTTAAAATAATCTCCTGACTTTGCTGCTGCCTATACCCAAAACAAAGAACAATTACAACTTTTCCGGATTGGTTCAGGTTCTTACCTTTATCGGTTAAATCGAATTTTGTATGTTTTGTTTCATTTTTATGGTTTATCATGAAGAAAAAATGAGTAAGTATATTTAGCCGGTTGGTTAAATTATTTATCTTTGTTCACCTATAGAGGTATAAATGAACAGAGCGTTCGATGAATCGTTCTAATAACGTTCGTTTATGTTCGTCTATTAATCTAAATAAACGAGTATGAACAATATTTGTATATTCGTTTAATAAACAAACGAACACGAGCAAAAGTGTGTTTGATTCGTTTATGTTCACGAACAAGTTCGTTTATAAGCTTGTTTAACGGATGAAAATACTTTTGAATGTATTTAAATACTACTTTTTGTTGTTGCTAAGGGTGTTATATAAGTTCATGTTGAAATGTAAATTTTATTTTTTTAATACCCGAATTTTGATCGGGCTTAATAATAAATAAATAAATAAATAATACTAAATATATATATATTAAATAAATAAAACTCAAAATAGTTCAAAAGTCCATGTTTAAATGTCCAAATACATATAAAATACCCCAAAGCCCGAAATATAAATCTAAAGGCCCAATCTACATCCAATATCCAACAAATACAAAACCCATTTTTCCCGCCCATTTACAACCAGTTCTGGATAAAAGTGACCCAAAAAGCACACTTGTGCTTTTTCTTCCCGCTCGAATGGCCACGTGGCATGCTGTCATTGGCCCATTTATATTTCACACGGATTAAACCCAACCCGGACCAGCTGGATTCAACTGGCATCCCAATGACGTCATCTTCTGTCCACCTATAAAAAGAGAGAGAATATCAGAGTTTAATAATGACAGTCATTAATAATAATCAGTAATAATAATAATAAATAAAATGAGAGAGAAAGGGCATTTCGAGAATCTTACCATCTGAAGCCGAATCGTCGCTGGTGAAGCCACACCGTCATCCGAAAAGCTGTTGGAATCACCACAGTCACCGTAACGGAGGTATATTTTCCCTATCATCTTCATTCCTATAAAAATACAAAACATGCTAGATAAACTAAAAAATAGTACAAAAAATAAAAAAATAAAAGGAAAGCCGAAATAAATATGAGAGATCGATGTTTATCTGCTTTTTGGTCGTCATAGTGGTTTAGGGACAGTTGAAGTCGAATATGAGAGTGGTTCGGGTAGCCTAGACCAGGGAAGAAGGGTAGATCCTGTTGGATATGGGTAGATCTAAGGTTTTTATGTGAAAAAATGCGGTCGAATATCGCCCTACAACGGCTAAAAATCGCCTTACGGCAGCCGATCTAGGTGAGGCGATGGCCGAAGCTCAGGGATGGTGGTCGGCGAACGGCTGAGCATGGCCGAAAAGGGGCGATTGAGGATTCAGGGGCGAAGGTGTTTAAGTTTGGTGGCTGTAAGGTTTGGTGTTCATCCATTTTTGGATGAACACAAATGAATCTTCATCCGGAAAGTTGGTGTTTCGATCTATTCCCATGAAGTATCTAGGTTTGGATGTGTTTTCTACTTAGAGGATTTTGGGGAAGAAAGAGATAGGAGAGAGTGTGGGACGGAGAGAAATGAGTGACTCGGCTCGTTTTGAGTTTATATGGATGAGTTGGTGCGACGTCGTTTTAGGGATGGGTTAGGAAAGATCCGCGCCTTTTGGCCTGGTCGGGCCCTTAGATCCGCGCACTTTTATATGGGTCTCTTTTGGGTTTTCCCAAAGTTTTGCCTTTGTTTAATTTAGTCCCATCCCTCCTAAATTGATTCTTGAGCTTTGCAATTCATTCAATTTACCCCCCGAACCTTTTGATTTGTACCCCTAAGTTTGTGGAATTTTAATTGAGTCATTGGGCCTTGTAATTAGGGCATTAGGTTTTGTAATAGTTTCAATTTAGTCTCTATATAATAAAAATCAGTTTTAATGTTCAATTTGTTTATTTTAATTATTATTTATTTGTTTTATTTAATGTAATTAAATAATATGCTTGATGCATGTTTTAATCTTAGCATATAGTATATTATGTTAGATAATTTAATACACTTAGATATTAATTATTAGAGCCTTTAGTTTAGGTTCTCTAATTAGAATTTCAATAATTAAAATAGGATAGATAATTGTAGTAATTAAATGTATATTAAATATAAGATTTAAAATTCTAATTTGGATGATGTTCCATTGTTTACAATGTGGGTGTTATCTCAACATGGATTTTAATGAATATATTTAATATATAAATCACACTTATAATTGAATATTATTTTAGTTCTTTAATTGACATTAAATAATTAATTAGTATACATTGTAGATAATTAAATGTATATTAAATTAAATCTTTGGGACTCAAATTTGGATGGTGTTTCATTGTTTACAATGGGGTATCATCTCAATGTTGGTTTTAAAGGTGAACATTTAATATACATTTTCACCTAAAATATTGATTTAATAAATTGTTAGAGCCTTAATTAGGACTAGAACTTTAATTAACTATAAGGATTAATTAATTAGGAATATGATTAATTTAAAGGCTTTAAATATATGGAAGATGTTCAAGAGATTGACACTTTCTCATAAAAGCCATTAAATTAATTAATATTCATAGTTTTAAATAACTAATTAATTAGAGCCTTTTTAGGATTAATACTTAAAATTAACAAGACAATAAAAGGTCATTCATTTAAAACCTTTTTATGTTGGAAATTCATTTTTAAATACGAATAGGGGTACCACCTAACGGGGTGCTTTTAATCTCGTATTCGAACAAAATGAATTTCCTTATAAAAGGATATATGCATTCGGAATTTAAATTCAATTAATAATTATGGGATAAATTAAATTCAAATAATTATTCGAAATGCCAAAATGCCACGTAAAATGAAAGGTACCGATAACGGGCGTTCGTAGTGCTAATCCTTCCCTACACGTAACCGACTCCCGAACCCAATTTTTAAGACAGAATCTTTGGTTTGTTTTTCTGGTGTCCGGTCTACCTCGAAGTGATCGGTGGTGACTCCAAAATGTTTTTTAAAGGGTAAGTAAAGGGAAAACCAATTTAATATGAAAACCCCTAAATTTTCAAGATCAAATTAAAAATGGCTAAAAACCCTAATTTTCTAAAAAATTGATCGTCAGGCTATTTTTACACTCCCGATTCAAAAAATGGTCGCGACAATTTTATTGATTTTGTTTTATTGATTTATTGTTAATTTAGTTAACATCTTCGAACATATAAAAGAACATGATCGCGAACGAATAAATGAACACGTTCGTGAACACTTAAATGAACATGTTCGCAAACACTTAAACAAACATATTCGCAAACACTTAAATAACTTTGTATTGTCAAGTTATGTTTTAGGGACAAATGTATAATTAATTTGTTTTCAAAAAAAGTGAAGGAACAAATGTATAATTAATTTATTTTCATATATATATATATATAATAAAGGTAAAAAAAATTGGGGGAGTATGGGCCTTAGTCTCTTCGTCCCTGATCGCATGATTTTCTTATTCGAGTGGACTCTTTATTCAATTAAACAATAATAGATTTAATGTACTTTAATACAGATTCGCTTAAAGATAAACATTGATAATAAAAGAAATTGCTGTTTAAGAAAATTTGTTGGAAAAGTCAAAATTACTTTACGAAGATTAGTTGTACGATGTCGTTATAAATAACTTTGTTATGTTTTAGGGAACTTTGTTGTATTTTTGTACAAATCAATTCATAAAGAAACACGGTTGGTGTTTGTTTTGTGAGTGTTTTTCTTTTCTTTGATTACATTTTTGTTTCCAATGTTTACTTATTTCGATCAAATCAGTAAGTTTCAATATTTGAAAAGATTTATACGAAAATTATTGTTTTCATATTTGTTAGATAAGAGGAAAAAAAAAGTGAAATCCACGTGTGAAATGATAAAAATTTGAATCCCACCTATAAACTGGATCGAATATTGTTTAAAGTGAAATTTTGAAGAGGGTTGCCAAATGTAGAAACTTTGTTCAAGTTCGATACGTATAAAATAGCGAAATATAATTTTGTTTTTTTAGTGAGAAAAAGGCACCGGCCATTGCTAAAAAAAAGTCGAGATTTTGATTTCAGTATGATTGGCAATGTCAACGTGTGTTTAAGCTATGATTATATAATGAACGGTCCAGATGATGTTGATTAAACTTTAACTATTAGACGTGTAATGCTTTAAAATATTAGGGCTGGAGTATATAGGTGAGCGTTTGATCGAGTTGAGTTGAGTCGAGTAAAAAAAATTAAGTTATTCGAGTTAATTTTTCATATTTTACAGCTCAAACTTTATTTGAAATTTTTTCGATTCGATTCAAGTTGAGTTTTTGAGTTCCTATATAAATTTAATTATAATTATTTATTATATTATAGTACGATTTGATTTCAATTTAAACGACTTTCTCTATCATATAAGATATGCATATATATTTTTTCATATGTAACATATATTTTTTCATATTTTTTTACCCTAATTAGGGTTGTGTATTAATTAGTCATAATCAACAAAATTATTGAACTTAGAATATATTTTTTTTTATTTTCTTTGAAGTTGCAAAGGCTTAAGTATGAACACATGCAGAAAAGCTTAACAACAACAACAATAATAATAATAATAATAATAATAATAATAATAATAATAATAATAATAATAATATTTTTTTGTTTTCTTCGAAGTTGCAAAGGCTTAAGTATGAACGCACACAGAAAGTTTAATAATAATATTTTCTTTGAAATTATTCACATCATTTTTATTTATTTTTTTTTAAAAAACGAAAAGAAAGTTTTAAATTTGAAAGTCAAAATCAATCGATATATTTATTTTCTAAACCAATTACAATTAGTATATTCATATAATAACAATAAAAATTAATTAGCATGATGTATAAACGAAATTACAATAATAATCAATTCATTTATTTGATTAGACTAATATTCGAACACTCAATATCCCGAGGCCTTAATTATACCAACACAACCGAAACCTCATTAATTAATGAAATTAAATAATTAATTGGTTCCAATAGAAAAAAATTAAAATACTAATATGTAAAAAGATGAGCGAGACAGACGTAAAATTTTATGTTAGGAGACGAGTTTATAAAATTTTAGGGATAAAATTTTATAACTTTAATGAGATAAAAACAGGTTTTCAATAAATATATATATATATAAATTTTTAAAATTTTTTAAATCATACACAAAATTTAAATTTTTAGAGAGACAACCACTTCTTCAACCCTCCTCGGTTTATCCCTTGATATAACTCAAAGATTAAATGGGCTAATATTAGTAAACGCACTTGGTTTACGGACTTTCGCAAATATGCTATACAGTATGGATATTGGATAGGCTATAAGATTTAAGGGAGGGATTTCGTAAGAGTGGAGCCAATCAAGTGTCCCAAAGGTGGACCCATGCTTTGCATTAATGGATAAGAATTTGTCTTATTTATTCTCTTCCTTTTCTTCAACTTTAATTAATCATAGAGCCAGGCTTCTCATATTTTAGAGTACCTAATTTAAGACTATACCAATTTTGATTAAAATTTTAAAGTAATTAAGTATTATATTTATTAATTTTTAGTATAACTATCTGTATTAATTTATTGATCGACTATTTCGAATTGAGTAGTACAAAGATTTATTGTAGGAGTGACTCTTCCAATCCAATTTGTTAACGTCATGATTCAAACTCTAACCTTAGTTAAACTTAGCATGTCATCTCGTTATACCAACTGATAATTAATTATTTGTTATTATTTTGACATTGATTATAAGTTTTTTCATTGAGATTATAATTGACATTATACTAAATAATAAACCCAGTTTTTTATTTCACAACAAAATATAATTGACAAATTAAAATGAATAAACGTTGAATCATGTCAACTAGGTTAAAACGACGTGAATATTCCGTCATTTCGTTGCCATCGAAACATGTAAGATTAATTAACAAAGAAAACCGAATATAATCGAAGCTCACCGTACTCCTTATGGTATAAACATTTATTTATACCAAAATATCTTTACTGCTTAATTAAAACTATTTTACCTTAAACAAACTTAAGCTTTAAATATGTTTTAGTTAAAGATTAAACTTTCTAAAACACATCATCTCATGTAATACATAGGAACACTGAAAAAAAAGGAATCAAAGCAAGTTCATAGGTACGACATTTGCGCTCAAATTGTGTAACAAGAGGACGTGATTGATGTTCATGTATCAACATTCAACGCCATATAATCCGAAATTAATCCCATTATTAGTATTCTTAATTTGAACAAAACAATTAAAACAAAACAAAAACCCCGGTTGGCCGTTCCTCTTTTAGCACAATACATTTTCGTGTTCCTCTCTCCTTTGTCTGCCAGTGCATAGAGGGTGTAAGTAAAATATTGCAGATAAGGGGAATAGTATGGAGTTAATTTGGGAGTAGTAAAGGCTAAAAGCTTTTGGTTCTAACACAAAACAACATGGTATCCAACAAGTTAAATCATGAAGCAATCTAGTTTTAACAGGTTTCATGTCCAAGAAAACCCAAGCTTTGGATTGTTTCACGATTATTTTCATCTTCAACAGAAAGGGTACTAATTTTCATTTTTCTTTTTTTCAAGTTACATACATGTACAACAAATATAGAAAATGTAAGGTGATGAGAATCTGTCAAAAAGGAGAGACAGGTCCTGGAGTAATCACCACCAATTTGATTAACTTTTTTCTTCCTTTTTAATTTTCTGATTCCAATGGCAATAAGTAAGAAAAGGACCACCTTGAATCTCCACACAGATGGCCACATTCGTCTCACCTTTTTTTTTCAACTTTAGAAAAGGTTTTTGCATGCATACAATAACAAAAGCCAATTTGTTATTGTGACGTGTACAGAAGGTGGGGGTCAGATCTCAGACATTAGATTTAGCTTAAGCTTTGGGGGTAGTGGCTGAGTCGATAGGTTTTTGCCCAGGTCCTATTGTTTACCGGTTGCCACCACCCTACAATATCTATATCGGCACAAGGTTTAGGCCCAACTTTATAATTGAATTTGTTGTAAAAATGTGTTAATATTTTAAAAAATTAATATGTAATCAACCATGTATGAGATTTAAGCAAAAAAAATTAAATTACTACAAATATAAGAGTTTTTTTTTTTTGAACAATTTCTATCTAGGAAATGAGAAGAGGAAATTTGCTCCTAATGAGTCTAAAATCCACAATCTAGAGAGGGGAAAGTGTCAATTGAGAGCTTTTAACCATTTACTCTAAAGATTGTTGATTACAAAAATAAGAGTTGAGTATTAATTAACTACAATATATTTTGACTCCCGCATATTTATTGGTTTTTCGTTCTTTTTGTATTTTGTTTTGATAGAAATTGTCTGTGCACACCTCAACCAAGTTCTATTTCCTGTATAAAACTTGTACCGAGTAAACATATACGTACAAATTAATCTTTTAGCCAATGGGAGGTGTGAAAATGGAATGACATAATGATAATGAACTGTTTTGGAGGAAGGAATGGGTGGCTTTTACGGAACCCCAAGGGTTGTGATTTCAGTTAGATGCAATGGAAGAAATATCTGTGAATCTTTTTGCTTTCTTAGGGTTGGCATTGACAAGGAGTTGCATTGATCCAAGCCGTCGCTTTAATTCTTGCATTTTGGATATGCCTGGAATCCATAGGGATCATCTTTATACCCAATGAAAAAATAACTATTTGAAACCATTGCCAACCACTTACGAGTTGGACTATCCTCCATTATTATCTAAATCTAACTATCATTTACGAATACAATATGCATAACTCTTACGCATACAAATATTTATAATTAGTGTTGTATAAAGTACATTGCATTGTCAAAAAGGAAATTCCAATTTGAAATTTGGAGACCATGTTAATGACAGAGATAACCACAAAAATAGAAAATGGATCGACATGCAAAATACAATATATATATATATATGTAAATAAATAGATTTCAATCTTTGTTAATTCCTTAGTGACCAAGTTTTCTTTTAATTGGTATTGTTGTTCTTGTATCATTTTAAAAATTGTGATTTTAGTCAACAAGCTCTAGAGTAGGAGGTTAAAGTTTTCATGTTGACACCCTCTCATTCTCATAGGTTGCGAGTTCAAGACCTAGTAGGAGCAAAATTCCCCTTCCCCTAGGTAGAAATTGTTAAAAAAAAATTGTGATTCCAAACATATTTAATCATACAATTGCATCCTTGAAAAGATGACATGTATCCCATTTAATTATATTTAAATTTTTAAGAGAATATATATATATATATATTGTCACGGACCAAACTTTTTGGACCGAGACATTAGCGCGAGCAACAAATAGGGAGGTTGTGCGCAATGCAACGGACGTGTCAAATGTGGCCCAACACTCGGAGAATGGCGAGGACCATACCTTTGGGACCGAGGCGTTAGCGCAAGAACCAGCCAAAGAGGGTTTGCGCGGTGTAACGAGCTTGCCAAGATCATTAGACTTGGCCCAGCACTTGGAGGAAGGCGTGGACCGAACCTTTGGGACCGAGGCGTTAGCGCAAGAATCAGCCAAAGAGAGTTTGCGCGGTGGAACGGGCTTGCCAAGACCATCACACTTGGCCCGGCACTTGAAGAATGCTAAAGAGCCCGCAAGCCCACAAGACTTAGCCAAATCCATGGAGGATTCAGGAGGGTAAATTGGTCAAAGCATTATCCATTTATTTGAATATAATGTATAGATAATGTTTGTGATAATTAGAGATTTGAATTTGAGATTTGATCAGATAAGATAAGATAAGATCAATCTTGACCGTCGATGTAATTTAAATCGAGCCGTTGGATGTAGGGAGTTCAACTATAAATAGAGGCTCCTCCTCACTTGTAAATCACTTCATTCATTGATTCACTTCACTTGAGTAATACAAGAAGCATTTACTCTAAAACTCTTTCTATTGTTCTTTGTTGTTCTTGAGTGTTCTTCGTTGTTCTAGCCGCCAATCTCTTTCCGTTGTTCTTTGATTAGCTTTCGCTTAGAACGATCTTTCGTTCGAGGGCTTCGAGGAGTGTTCGATCTTCCGGAGCGAGAATCTGGTTGAGTTAGGTGTTTGTCGAGAGATCTTCACCTAAGACCATGTCAAGGTACTTCAGGTGACTTAGTCGACGTTTCAACCGAGAAAGTGACTAAGGTCCGCACGATTCGTCCGGGCAAAGGTATAGCCCCCGCGACACAAGTGGTGTCGGTGTGAGATCCATCGAGACCGGAGTCTTTGGTCGGCCGTTGTCGGCGTGAGTACTCACAAGGTCTGGTTGAAGGTCGACTTAGGCGTAGGAATCGACTGATTTGCGTCGAAGGCGTCTAAGGCCGCACGGATCAGCTAGAGTCAAAATCTAGCCCCGTGACAGTTGGTATCAGAGCCAAGCGGCGGTAGCTGATAGTTGGTATCAGAGACGAGCGGTGGTAGCTGGTAGTTTGGTTGCCGTAGTGAGAGTTCCGTGATAGTTGGTATCCGAGTGAGTGGTGAAAGTTGGTTCTTTGGTAGCTGGTAGCCGTTGTTCCGTGACAGTGAGGCATCGGAGCAAAGTTCGGCTTGATTGGTGTCGAGTTGAGCGGTGATAAGTTGTTATCAAAGGCGGTAGCGGGTTCCGTGACGAAGAGGCATCGGGCGAAGTCTTGCTGATAGTTGATATCGAAAGAGCCGTGAGAGTTGGTAATGAGAGAGAGCCACGAGAGGTGGAATCAGAGAGAAGTGCCGTGATAAGCGCTATCCGAGCGAGTCAAGGAAGGACTTGCGTTCGAGCCAGCTCGCGATTGCGATCAAGCGTGGTAGTGACTTGTGTTCAAGCCAACTTGCGGTGTAGTCAAGTGTGGTGGGTTCGACTTGTAGTTGCGGTTAAGCGTGGTGGTGGTTTGCGTTCGAGTTAGTCGAAGTGATCAGGGATCAGACTAGTTCGTGGCAAAGTGGTGATTGAGATGGCACCAAAGAAGAAGACACTGACAATGGACGATGTAAGAAAGACACTGAACGAATTTGACGAGAGGAGCAACCGTCTTGAAAATAAGGTACACTCGAATCTTGAATTCATAACAATTTGTGTAGAGGCTTGGGTCGATAAACTCTTGGACTTCAAGAAGGAGGCCGAGGTGGTGTTTGAAGAGCTAGAGCCAGTAAACCTTGAGAAGCTGGGTTCGTTGGATATTGAGATGTTAGAGTCTCTAGAAGGGATCCGGGAGGATGTTCAATTGGCTCTTAATGACTTGGATGTGAATGTGTCTAAGCGTGGCGATTCCTTAGAGGCTGCAGTGGAAACTCTAAGAGAAGAGGCCAAAAAGACCCAGAGTGTTGTGGAGTCACGTCTTGAAAAGTTAGAGTCTATGGAGGGCAAGTTCAATGACGAGACGCAACGCATCCTCAACGAATTGGAGGTAGTTCGAGAGAGTTGTGCTTGTGAAGCCAAAATGGTGGATTTGCAAAAAGCGGAGAGTTCTTCCAAGGAGGAAACCGCGAAGGAGATCCAAGAAGTTCTCAACTCAGTGTACGAGAAGTTGAACCAACAAGATGATTCCCTTCAAGATGCAGTGGAGGCAATGAAGGTGGAATTGAAGTCGTTGGGAAAGAGGGTTTGTAGACTTGAGAAATCCGAGGAGGAGGCCAAGCGGACCCAAGTGTTTTTTGAGTCCCGTCTTGACGAGGTAGAGTCCATAGATGACCGGTTCAAGGACGAGACACGAGAAGTTCTCAACAAGTTGGTGACTGTTCGAGGGAGTAATGCGAGTGAAGCTGAGATAGAAGCTTTGCGAAAAGAAGTGGATGAGCTCAAGAGGGAGCTGCTCAGTTGCAAGACGGCAATGAGCGAATGTGATGCGCTCAAGACCTTCTTAGAGGGATTTAGACCGGGGTGAAGCTCATGAGAGAGCAAGGAGATGCCCAGAGACTTTCAGAGGCTTTCGTTGTTGCCGAACCTCTGACCGAGCCCGCAGGATGCAAGCAGGCGAGTGTTGAGTCAACCAGGCCCAGTTCGAGAGACAAGGGGAATGGTGAGGCTAAGTCCGTACCAGAAAAGAAGGGGAGCAAGAAGTTGAAGTGCTACTTTTGTAATGGTCCTCATTTGATAAGGGGATGTCCCGAGAAGAACCGTCTAGCTGCCATGGTGAAGACAGCAGACGAGTCAAAGGGAGAAGTAGCGAGACTTGGGGCGATTGCGAGTGTCAATGCCGCCAAGCGAAGTGAGAGCCGTGGTTCGACTACGAGTACCAAAGTAGTCCAGCCAGCGATGAGACTTGGGGCGATTGTGAGTGTCAATGCCGCCAAGAAAAGGGAGAGCCGTGGTTCGACTACGAGTGCCAAAGTAGTCCCGGCCGGCGGCGATGAGACTTGGTGCGATAGCAAGTGAGAAAGCTGTCAAGCCGAGGGTAAAGACGAGGCAATTGAGGTGTTACCGATGTAAGGGACCTCATAAGTTGCGGAGATGCCCGTTTCGAGCCAAGTGGTCCGAGGGACAGGACAAGGCCAAGAGTAAAGAGCCTGTGAAACTTGGTTCCGAGTTATCTAGTTCTGCCAAGGTAAGCGGAGACCATGAGCAGAATGGGTTGAAGATGTCTAGGAAGGCTGGGAAAGAGCTTGCCGAGGATGTTCGGGGAAAGAGCATCGCTTTTGAGACCAGTACAGTGTCGAAGGGGGCTGAGCCGTCGAGGGACATAGCAACCGTTAAGATGCCACCTATGGGCAAGGTGGGAAAGAAGCGAAGGACTTCGAGGAAGAAGTGCCGACGTAAGTTGAAGCAACTAGAGTGTTACCAGTGTAAGGGGCCTCACAAATTGCGAGATTGCTTGGATCGAGTCAAGCCATCCAAGGAGTTGGGTGAGCCGAAGAGAGCGAGGTCTGATCGCTTGATCCGATAACGTCGAAGTTCGCCAAGGCCAAGGGGGGACCGAAGCGAAAGGGGTGACCATGTCCGAGAAGGCTACCGAGGAGCTTGCCGAGGATGTTCGGGGTAAGAGCATCGCTTTTGAGACCATTGTAGAGTCGAAGGGGCCAAGCCGTTAGGGGACATAGTAACCGTGGAGACACCACCAATGGGTAAGGTGGGAACGAGCGACGAACTTCGGTAGGAAGTGTCGACGCAAGAGAAAGCACCGAACTTCAAGGAAGAAGGATCGATGCAAGAGAGCACCAAACTTCAAGTCGGAAAGGCGGATGCAACGGATGCAACGGACTTGGGGAAGAAGTCTGCCGATGCAGAGTAACACAACGGACTTTGTGGCAAAAGTGCCGATGCATGCAAAGAACTTCGATGAGGAAGGTTCAATGCAGAGGGGGCCAGACTTCAAGGAGAAAGAAGGGCTGACCCATTTTAGAGTAAATGTGACCGAGGAAAAGGTACATCTCAAACACATTCCTAGTGTTTTTGGTTTTGATTTGCCGTTGTTGATGAGCGTAGGTCAAGTGAGACCTAGTCTTCAGTGCGGGGGAAAAGAAGATTGGAAGAGACCTTTCAGAGTTCAAAAGGGCAAGCCAGAGTTGTCGACGAATCTGAGAGTTCAGTCGGTGTTCAATGTTGTGACAACTTCCAAGTCTTTGCCGCAGGACCAAGTGGGTCTGAGTCGAGGTAAATCAGAGTTTGTGGGAGAGTGCTCCTACAAGGGAGATGTATCAAGAGGCGTGCTAGCACGCGATGTTCAACGACAGTTTGAGGCGAGGCGAGCAGTTCATATGGGGGAATTGCATGAAGCCGAGGCATCGACGAGTAATCAAGTTGACCCTGCCCAGGATCGTTCGAGTGCAGCGACGAGGGCGTCGCTAAGTCAAGTGGGGGAGATTGTCACGTACCAAACTTTTTGGACCGAGACATTAGCGCGAGCAACAAATAGGGAGGTTGTGCGCAATGCAACGGGCGTGTCAAATGTGGCCCAACACTCGGAGAATGGCGAGGACCATACCTTTGGGACCGAGGCGTTAGCGCAAGAACCAGCCAAAGAGGGTTTGCGCGGTGTAACGAGCTTGCCAAGATCATTAGACTTGGCCCAGCACTTGGAGGAAGGCGTGGACCGAACCTTTGGGACCGAGGCGTTAGCGCAAGAATCAGCCAAAGAGAGTTTGCGCGGTGGAACGGGCTTGCCAAGACCATCACACTTGGCCCGGCACTTGAAGAATGCTAAAGAGCCCGCAAGCCCACAAGACTTAGCCAAATCCATGGAGGATTCAGGAGGGTAAATTGGTCAAAGCATTATCCATTTATTTGAATATAATGTATAGATAATGTTTGTGATAATTAGAGATTTGAATTTGAGATTTGATCAGATAAGATAAGATAAGATCAATCTTGACCGTCGATGTAATTTAAACTGAGCCGTTGGATGTAGGGGAGTTCAACTATAAATAGAGGCTCCCTCCTCACTTGTAAATCACTTCATTCATTCAGTTCACTTCACTTGAGTAATACAAGAAGCATTTACTCTAAAACTCTTTCTATTGTTCTTTGTTGTTCTTGAGTGTTCTTCGTTGTTCTAGCTGCCAATCTCTTTCCGTTGTTCTTTGATCAGCTTTCGCTTAGAACGATCTTTCGTTCGAGGGCTTCGAGGAGTGTTCGATCTTCGGGAGCGAGAATCTGGTTGAGTTAGGTGTTTGTCGAGAGATCTTCACCTAAGACCGTGTCAAGGTACTTGGGGTGACTTAGTCGTCGACGTTTCAACCGAAAGCGACTAAGGTCCAAAGACGATTCGTGCGGCAAAGGTATAGCCCCGCGACACAAGTGGTGTTAGTGACGAGATCCATCGAGACCGAGTCTTTGGTCGGCCGTTGTCGAGCAAGAGTACTCACAAGGCTGGTTGAAGGCTGACTTAGGCGTAGGAATCGACTGATTTGCGTCGAAGGCGTCTAAGGCCGCACGGATCAGCTAGAGTCAAAATCTAGCCCCGTGACAATATATATAAACTTATCACCATTTTAAGAGTATTTGTAAAAAAAAAAATCTTCCATATACTACACAATTATTTTTAAAGATTATACATATGAGTTATATTTTGGTACACAAGCTGTGTAAAAAAAATTACACAACCCTTCATATTTAAACTAAAAAAAATCTCAAACCTAAAACCCTAACACCGTAAATCCTAAACTCTAAACCATAAACTCTAAATTTTGACCATAAACCCTAAATTCTACACCCTACAACCTAAACCTCTAAACTCTAAACTCTAACCTAAGCCCTGAAATTAAAAAAAATTTATATAAACTAACAAATTTGTGTATCAAAATATTTTTCTATACATATTTAGTTATTTACACAAAGATTACAAATAGTTTAAATATCATATAGAAATAATTGATTACAAATCGATTTGGACCTTAAATGAAATGCTCATGGAGACCAAGCCAACTGCCCAACATAATAAAAGGCTTGGCTTATTATATGAAATGTCAAGTTTAGTTAAATTGGTCCCTGAATGATTTTATGATTAAATAACTCCTTAAATTAACACATTTAATTATATTAGCCCGTGAATTTTATTATAGTCAGATTAGCCCTTATACTTTGAAAAATTTATTCAAAGCAACCCATAAAATTTTTTGATGTCAAATTGACCCTTGAACTTATAAATTGCTATGAAAAAAGTTCAGGGGTCAATTTGATCAAACTTGTAAAGTTTATAGGCCAATTTGATAAAAAAAAGGAGCTAATTTGACCACATTTTGTGTTTTAAACCTAAATGGGAAAGAAAAGATCTATCTGAAACTCCCAATTACAAAGGAGTGATCTAAATAATTAGGACCTTAAGTAAAGCAAGTTTTATCTATGAAAAGCGAGTTTATGATTTCAATGTTTTTATCTTGAAAAGCAAGTTTATGATTTCAAAATGGTCTCAAGCTGTTCGTAACCAATTTTTCATAGGTTGTCTTTGTGTCTTGAGCTAGTTAGAGGGAAGAAGCAACTTTTAATTGAAGCAACACCGGACTCTAAACGTGCAATGAATGATACGAAAATTCCTAGCTTATATATATAAATAAATAGTGTTTTATCTCAACCAAAATATTAACTGATAATATAACTACAAATATTCAAAAAAAAAGAGAGAGAAGGATTTATTTGGATTACCTAAGTGAAAAATGGAACCAATCAAATTCGGGTGACTCGCTTTGGTTTAAGCGCAGATCGCACCAAGGATACTCATGGTGAAAATAATCTGAAATGCACACCATATATGGAAAGCCAAGCTACAACCTAAACTTAAGTTCCTACCAGATACATCCTTCAAATGAGGAATTTGATGCAAGTGATTGTCGCCCTCTTTGCTTGAGCCAACCAGGAAACCATCCCTCACCAACAATAAACTCCGGATCCCAAGTATCGATACAGATGCTGCATGGTCCGGGTGGTTAAGGATTAACATGGCTGGTAAAACGTGGATACCGAGACCAAAATTACAATGATCGTTGATCAGTGCACATGTGGGAATACAGCTTCAATGCAATTCAATTGTTTTTGGAAAGCACCTGCAACAGGATTGTGTTGTGATCAGAGCCACCCAATTCTTTGCTGCATCCCCACCCTTTAAACAAAAACCATTACCGAGTTTCATCTCTATTGCCTGGCAAGCACCTAAGAGAGGTTGGCTAAATCTAAATTCTGATGCCTCTTCCTCCGGCAATCCTGGGAAAGCAGGAGTGGGGGCTATCCAACGAAATCACGAGGGTGACTGGATCTTTCCGGCACATCCCTGTCGCAGTCAATGTGAAAGCCAAGCTATGGGCACTGCACGACGACTATCCATTCCAAGTCAAACAAACATATCTTCAAGGAGGACAATGAGTGCGTGCTGATACCCTTGCCAAACTAGGAAGCAATTTCCAAGCCCAAGTTTCCCTGGATGATTGTTTGCCATGTTAATTGTAATGATTTTAGATTGTACCTGTAACTCCTAATGTATAAAATGACGCGAGGCGCACTAAGGCGATAGGGGTCTTAGAGACAAGGTGCAAGGCGCCTCATTGAAAAAAATGAAAAAAGAAAAAAGTGTGATCAGGAGGTGAAAACTGTGAAAGAAAGGAAAGAAAAAAGAACCGAGCTCAGGATCACAATCCAAACTCTTCGAGCCAAACAGCACCCAAAGACCACACTAAAGGAAGAACAAGGAAGGGGCAAGGGTTCACAAAGAGGTGCCTAAGGGCTTCAACAGAGAAGAAAGAGGAGCACTGGTTTTTTCCTTTGGCAGGATTCCTATCCAAATCCTAAAGTGTCGTTTGGGTTTAACTTGTCATTTAAGTTTATTGCCTTTTCGATGCACGTATTCGAATAATAGCTCTTGTTGATGACGTAAGAAAATTCTAATGTGATAAAGAATTGTAGATGGTTCCTTACCCATAATCTTTTATTGTAGAAACCGGAATACTTTAAGTTGTGCAACTCCACGACAATTTGGCATTCGTCTAAGCTCCACAGTTCAGCTTCAATGATTGAACACGTACCTATCATTTTGGAGAATCCCAATTTTCATCTCCCAACATCTTCCTGAGCTGCACCTACATGAAGTCTGACCATCCTTTAAGTTTCGTGCGCCATCTGTATTCATATTACATCATTCCGTTGGTGATGATGATTAAAGAGTATTTCGCCGAACCTTCTTATCTAAGTTCCCGCCTGATAAGTTTTCAGTTTCAATCCTCTACTTTTCTCTAACGCCACTCTCCGTTCGACAAAGAATGGGTCAAAAATTCTATTAAACCAAATATTCCAAAGGATAACGCCAAATAGGAAATTCCAAGCTTTACTGTCCTTCGCAAATGTATTTTGGATTAATCAAATTCTGTTGCACCTAATCTTTGACGTTCGTCGTTCAATGATAAAAACTCTTGAAAGTTGTCGAACTTAATAATCACCATCCCTTTGGACAACGTCGTAGAAGATGATCTATATCCTCTATCGTTGCACCACATAAAAGCACAACTACTATTAATCTACATTGGGTGACGTGGTTCGATTCAATTGAAATAGTAGCATATTTAATTTTCATTATATGTATATGTATATTAATCTATTTTTTATTTAAAAAATTAATAAATTTTATCCTCTAATAAGATAACGATACACGTAGTAAAAAAAATTGTTTAGAAAAATATGGACAAATTAGACTTGAGACGTGAAATTATGTTAGCATTTAACCAATACACCATGCTAAGTAATTATTATATGGTTAAAAATTTATATTTAGATTAAATCCTGTTTAACACAAGATTTTTATATTTTTTAATTAATGTTAATATTTTTATTTCACTTTTTTTTTGTTTTTATGATTATATATATAATCATTGAATTAAGTTTACAATTTAATTAATGATTTTACATTGGTATATAACACATTTCTACACAAATAATTGAAGTATATTTTACTAAAAAAACTAGAGCTATAATTTTCTATTTATTTATATATAAAGGTAATTATATCGGTACATGAGATATTTTTCTTATTTATAAACATATGTTTATATTTACCATAATCTTATTGAGGAGCTAAATTAAGTAAACCTTCATTAGAGTTTTAATTGACATCAAATAGAAAATTGAGTAATTTAATTAATAATATTTTGTTAGTGGTCAAAATAAAATCCACCACATAATGACTGGGTATATTTATCCCGATGAAAAACATAATATCTAAAGACTAAAGACAATGATTCAGTCAGGTCACCTCACTTGTAATAAAACTGTAACACGACACGTGGGTTTTAAAAAAACCCCTTAGTACTAATTTTGACTTTGACCCTATCTTAATTGCGTATAGTTCTAACCCTCCTTGAAAACTGAAATGCGCTCAGCTCGTTGGTTTTGGGCCCGCAAAAACGCAGCGTTTGGTTACTATTCCTTCTTGCTAGGATAAGCACTTGCTTCTTTTTCCAGAACAAAGAAAGTTACAGCACAATGATACAGAAATATATGGGAGATTTTGTATCGTCTGCAAGCTGAACATTTAATATGCTTGTCAACTAACCTGTGCATGCTTTCTTCTTCAACCTTCGCATGTAAAGACAAAAAGCCTCTCCAAATAAAAAAGTTATGTTTCTGTATCCCTCGTTCGGAATTATAGGATATGACCTGCATAATCTCATCATAGAAAAAGGAAAACGAAGTCTCGAAAATACCAAGGCCTTGCAAGAATGGCGATCTGATATTCAATTTGATCAAATGACAAGTATAAGTTTGGCTAAAGCACCACAATTATGTTTTGAGCTTACAATAAGCTGTTTGTTCAAATCATATAGATTTGAACAAGCAAATAAACAATATTGATGAACGTCACATTTCCAAATCCCAAGAACTCTCCGCAATAATCTTCGGGATCTTAGTTTCTTCAGCCAGATTGACGGATGCTGAAATCTGTCGAAGAAAAAATGCGGTAGTGGTTAGAAATCATATCAGACAAGTTGTTAGATCACTAAGCAAGAAGTCATGATACCAGCAAATAGCATTAAGATATCAAAAACCATCATAACTCAACATGCCATGTACACAAAACTCTCACAAGTTTCAGAATTAGATGCATAATAGGCGTTTCGCTCCAACTTTTTTCTTTCTCCAAAACAGTGTCTAAATCTAATAGCTTTCAACAGGGGTTACCCGTCCCCTAAATCGCTCCCCTGTTTCCCTCTCTTCAAAACCAACAGAGGGATCAAATCTGTTTCCTAACAATGCAGAACCAAGGCTATCTGCCAAGGCAAGAAGACTACGAATTGATTCCAAACCAAGAACTTTGCCTTGTTTTGGGTCGTTACCCATAGTAGGTATCGTTTCTAGGTTGCATCCCAATCAAAGAAAGCAACCTTAGTTGGAATTGTCTCCCATCACAGGAAAGCATCCTCATATATCTAAATATGGGATGGTCCTCTCTTTGATAAAATCCACTCCTTACCAAAGTGTATGCGTCTAGAAACTCTACACTTGATTCAGTATAAAGACTGCATAAGCAAGAGTAGGCCCCCAATAAGCCACCTCTGTAATGCTTCAACAACATGACCAAAGTTCGGCCGGTGTCATTCGATAAAAGCATCCAAGAAGGATATAAGCAAACTAATCAAGCAATCCAAAGTCTTGCTTGCTTCAATCTCTTCTCAGCATTTGAGATTGAAAACCGGTAGCTATTTTTCTGTGAAACCTAAATTAAATAAATTCGTTAAATAGGATGGAAATTCAAGTTCAGAATCCAAATTGCAGCTTTAAGACTACACCACGCAATGGAAACACTAAAAATTCTATAAAAAAAATCAAAGAAGAGTGAAGAGATAAAGAAAGAACAATTTAGTTACTTTAAGTTACCTTAAAAGTCCCATTGAACTTAGAATTTCTCGACCATTCCAAGGCCAAATCCTTGCTCAATGTCTGATACGTTGCCTTAAAAACATCGTCATACACTCTCCTCGAAATCGCAAAATCCCACGTATTCTTCCCAAAATCATAACACGGCTCCAGAGTCGTAACCCCTCCGTGCACGTAACTGTACTTGAGCTTACAGTTCCTCGTACCAAGCATGTAATTAGCCGACAGCTTGTTAGCAGAATCGAACGCGAATGTCCCGTCCACAACGGTCCGGTTGTCCCCTCTGTTGTGAATGTAAGTCAGCTTCAACGGCTTCTCCCCAACCCTAACTGAGTTCATAAACTGAAACCGGAAATCCTATCCCAAATATGCAAAATTCAAGTAAAAAAATAAGTCAATGATTTAATTGATTAGTTAAAGGCGTGGTTAAAGAAAATTTGGTATTTTTAACTTAAGCATGCCTTTTTGGGGACGTCATAGTCGATGATGAAGAAGCCGGGTTTCTCAACGGCAAGTGTCAAACCGTTCAGGCCGGGACCATTGACGAAAGTTGCGTCAGTCATGGAGGCGCGTAGCTTGACATCGCCGGCGTTGGCGGAAAGGGTAACGGCGGCGGTGCTCTTGTCATTAGAGTATCTACCTTTCAATGGCGCCTTCTTTTTTCTTCGAAAGAAACGAGGAACCAAAACGGGAGGGAGTGTTTGGTGGAACCGCCGAGGGTTTGTGTTTTTTCTTTGGATTTTGTAAATATTTAGCATCCAAGAATTTCTATCTTCTTTGCCGCATATTTTTTTCGGCTGGAGCTGGACGGCTCGAATCTCAATTTATCCTTGGGCTTTTATCGCAGATGATGAAATTTATTGTTCTGGGAACAAACTAATGGGCCATAAGACCGTTATTGTAAGACTTTGGATGTCGCATTGCTCTAATTTTAAAAGTAAATTGTGTTGCTTTTCTTGATCCTCAAGGTACCTTAACTTTTTCTTCTATAGTCAATATTATTCGATGAAATAATCTCACAAAGGCTTCATGAAAAAATCACATCTAATTTAAAAGAATAATTCAATGCTTTTATTTCAGTTTTCTAAACAATTCATGAATAAAGAATAACATCATATATTTATTTGCACCAATTGATCGCTTGAAAAAATGAAAAAGAAATAATTAATATAATTTGTATGGTGCCTATTTCATTTTTTTATCTTGGAACTTTGAGTGACTGTAACTTGAGGATTCGTGGGGTAATTCAGGGGACATTCATGGGGTAATCACAGAACAACGCCTCCCAAATCTCGGTGAAAGCCTCCACGATGATTTCATGATATTCCCTTGAATTTAAAGAAAGAAAACACTGCAACAGTTGCTCCAAATCCTTGGCTTCGAACATCTGTTTCTCCAGTACCATTTCCAGCATCGACCTCTTGAAATCCTCATAAGGATCCTCCGATTTTGTTATCACCGCAACGCTCTCGCTCACCTTCCCTTCCTCCGCCTGCGGCTCTACCATCATTGAACCTCTCACCGGCGTTTCGATGTTCTCTGATCATAGAGCTCCCCCCTTTGTCTTTGAACCATTAGGTTTCGACGATCCCCTGTATTTCTTTGAACCAAAGCTTCTCAATCTCTTCATTACTTTCTTCCCGTTGTTTAGTTTCTTCTTGCTCTTTTTCGTTTCCATATGGGATTCCTCAGCCGGTGATTGATCCAACTCGAATGAAGAATCGTCCGAGAAGCTTAATGAAGTAGTTATAAGCGTTTCGGTCTCCTCGTTTTCGGTTCTTTCGCTACTGAAACACCCACTGTCACAAGATGAAACACTTGCAGCAATTGCCTTCACCTCCTCCTCCTCCTTTTTCCTCTTATCAATCTCGTTTTCCCTTTGAAGCTTGGAATTCTGGGCTTTTGCCACTGCATGCAACCGAGTTGTTTCTTTCTTGGACGAGTAATCAAGTGATTCAAAACTAAAGTCCGGAGAGAAGTGTTGGGTGCATGATCTAGTTCGACAACCGCAGCTAAGCGATGCTATCTCAGGTGACAAACGGTGTTTGACAAAAGAGTCGTCTGGTGTCGTCGGCGGTGGTGCAGGGAGGTTCGGATAGCAGATATCTAATGCTTTAGGATTCACTGGAGATAGCCGGTGAATTGCGGGGCCTGGAGTCTCAGCTAAATTGGAAGGTTTTTTGGGTCGACAAAATTGGAAAGACGGTATAACACGAGAAAGTTTGAGGTTGAAACGTTTAGCCATCTCTAGCAAGTAGGAGTTTGTTTTTGTTTACAAATTTCAGGGTCGAAGACGATTATATAAAAGTGGAATGGCCGGCAATATATAAAATAGTAGTAATAACTATGTAATTGTACCCGAATTTCCCATATAATTAACTGACCAAATCCAAGTGATGATCTCAGGTTTTATACATCCTGAAACCTACATGAAATCCCATATCTGTATACTAGGTGTCCGGTCAATGTAATATCATATATATGTGTCACCCTCTAGATTGCAATATCGACACATTAAGTAATATTGTAAAACTTTGGAATGAGTTAATATTCTTATTGATGTTCTGGTTTTAATGGTAAGATTCCTCAAATTTCAAAGGGAAAAGGGTAGAGCAGTCAATTAGTTCTCAACATCACGAAGTATAATGGGTGTAATTGCCTGAGTTCTTCCTTGAAAATAATATTTGATATATAAGCTTGTCGAAACACCGCACGTTGTGCTACGTGTTTTTGTGTGTGTTGTATGTATGTTTCAATCGAATGTTCATATAATTCTAATACATGTTCATAGACCGTGAAACTCAGACAATATAGCATTTCATTCAATTGGAATTAGACACCAAATTATGCTAAAAAAGTAGTGTCATTCACGAGGTGGGGATTTGAGAAATTTGAAGCATTCCACGCGACGGTCTGGCATTGGGTTTTCAGTTTGATGTGCGATGGTTGCATTGGTACGACACTTGGATAAAACACTAAAAATCGAAATAAGAAAGTTTGGAGACAGTGCACACGCGTTTTTGAAATCTTGACTGACCTCTTTCTAAACTTTGAAGTGTGGTTTTATATGTAAATGTAGGCCAACAGGAGAGATGAGACCAAAACACTTGGCTGTTGGTTTTCCATAGCTGTACAGAATGTATATGTTTTAATTGGTTAATTATTTTTGGGCTTTCTTTTACACGTAAAACTGAATTTTGGGCTTTTTTGAATTTGATTTCTAAGAGCTTGTATAGATGAATTCCATTTCGTTTCAATACAATGGGAGTCAGGTGGAGGAAGAAGCAGAGAGTTTTGGTTTCGTTCATAAAATAAATTAGGCTTAAATGAAAAATAAGTGTCTAAACTATATATTTTCTAAATTTTAAGTGCTTAAAGTATTTTTTTGTAAAAATAGATACCTAAAGTTTTAACCGTTACAATTTTAGGTGTCTCGGCGTTAGTTGTCGTTAAAAAAATTGTTACCCAATTATAATGTGCCACATTGCAGGTTTTAATTCCTTTTAATTAATTTTAAAAAAAATAAAAAAATAAACTTTTCAAAAAATCCCCCAAATTCTTGAAATTCCAAAAAAGCCCCAAATTCATAAATACCTAAATCCCCCAATCTGATCACTCCGGCCGTCGTTGGCCATGTTGCCAGCGAAGGACTAGAGCGTCCTCTCCTCGCCCAAACATCCATACATCATTTTTCATCATTCATCCATCGCTCGTCCCAAATTATTAGAATGAATTTTTTTGAATATTTTAGCCTCCGTCTGGCATTTTGCACGATTTTCGGCGACGGGTTGATAGGGTAAATGATCTGGCATTTTGAGTTAGAGGTTTGGATAAAAGACTGATAAAGACTCTTTTGTCATTGATAATTACAATTTTTTAAATAACATAAATTTGAATAACTAATAAAATTAAAAAATCATAAATAGTAAATTAATATATACATATAAATTTAATAATTAATAAAATTATATTCAAAATATAATTAAATAAGAAATTAATATATATATATTTAATAATTATTAAAATTATATTAAAAATAATTTCACAAATAAAAAAAATAATAAATACATTCTTCATGTATATTTAGTAATGATTTCAAAAAATTAATTTTCATAATATAATTAATATTAATTGATACAAAATAATAATAACTAATAAACTATTCAAACAAGTAATGAATATAATCGTGTCCTCATATGCCATTTTGCTTGTTCAAATAATCAAATAGTTATCAGCTATCAGTTAATTTTACCAAACACTTTTATACAATTAACTAATGCAATATGCTAGTCAAATCAACTAATGTTATCAGTTATTAACTAATATAATATGTTATTCACTATTAGCTATCCACTAATTGTTCAATAGGAACTATACTAGAGTAGTATTTTGAGAACAGAGATAGAAGATATCATAAAACACACGCAATTAGAGTACAACTTTTATTCGACTCTGAGATCTGTCAACTTAATGTTTTAAATTCAAATTTTATCATGTATAAATATATATAGATTCTAAATTCAGTATTTTCTTTGTAGTTTAAATACTTATCATGTGTGAACCTAATCTATATATATTTTGGTTATTAATCTAGTACATCTAAATTTTAGATAGAATCAACGTAACTTAACTCCCATGAATAGTTGATAACACAATTAATTACCCAGAACCCAAGTGAATTTGACTGGTATATGATGCTCAAGGGGAAATAGAATAGAAAATTCATAAAATAAGGACATTTGTTCTTCCTTCCCCATATATGAAAAATGATTAATTTGTTAGGGTTATTTGATTTCAACTTTTGTAGTTTTGTTATGAAAATGTTGGAAGTAAATTATTCGTTAACATTGATCTTTACGGTAATGGAGGTTAGCGGTTAGAATCCGTGTATCCCCAACTGTTAAACTTACCTAAACCCTCAATTTTCAGATTCCACTGATCGTTCCATTTATCCGCGTTTTACAGTTTATAAGATTTGTTTGTATATTTTTAACAAAATTCAAAACAAAAACAAACTAGAATTAAAGTTAACAAATAGTAAACAATGAACCCTAATTATTATATATGTGTATTAATACGTGCCAATCTCCTTATTAAATAGAAACAGTAGTTATAAAAATCTTCCCAAAATCCTGAAATCTGCTAACCTGATTCATTCTAGCTGTTCATCAACATAATTTCCGACCAAAACCAAACAAGTTTTCATCACGAAAATCTCAAATCTCATATAGCATTTGTCTTTTCATACTTTCTCTCTCATTTCCCCCATTTTTTGGAGCGTTTGGAGAGTTGGTTTTCAATGATGATTATGAAGCTTTGCCCTAACCTTGATAACCAAGAAGGCATGGAAGCCGTGCTGGAAGTACCTATACCCGAAGAAATGTACACCAAGATGGGCAGCAATGAGATTTTACGATGGCAAAACTTGTGTAACTTCATGAAAGCCCGGTCATCTTTCGACACCTCAACGCATCTCCTGGCTAATTCCGACAACGAGTTATTGACATTGCTTAAGATCGTCGGTGCTCCCCTCATCCCTTTGCTTGTCGATTTGGAGAATTACACGTGTTCAAGTCCAATCAAAGATTGTTCCATCGTAAGTTACAGCTCTTTCCATGTCTTCTCCATATATGTTCATGAACATGAATAACGAAGATTGTTGCTTTGTCGATGCACGAAACATGAGGCTTCGAATGCAAAATATATAATACATCAATACGTGGCCGCCTGTGGGTTGAAATTGAAATTGAATTCTATAAGAAACATGTATGCAGTGGGGAAGATGCAAATGCAGGGTTCCGAGAAGTTGATTGGTGATTATACGGTGCAAGACGGAGGCAATTGTGAGTTTGGGGGGTTCGTATTGTGGTAGAAGAACCCGGATTTGTGGTACTTAGAACTGGTTGGCTCTGGTTTCAAAGTTAGCGCAGGGTGTGACGGTAAGATTGCTTGGAACCAGTCATCTTCACAACCCGGTCATGCACATCGAGGTCCTCCTCGACCCCTACGGCGATTCTCGCAGGTACATTTTAGACTTTTTTTCCTATATGAGTTGCAAATATGAAATACCATATGCTGCATTGGGTCTAACTTGCCACGACATTGTTCACTTTGTGCGGATTCCACAGGGATTGGACCCAAGGTGCACGGCCAGCTTATATATCAATGCGCTTCGCGTAGGAGAACAGGCTGTTAACGACGAAGCTTGTTTCGTAGTCATGCTCAAACCGATTCAGAGGCACTCAAGGCTCAAAGTTCACCTCAAACGGAAATCATCCAGCACACGATCCGGGGTTATTTCTGCCAAAGAACTGGGCTTCTCGCCAAGTTCGAGGACAAAAGGCTGGTAAGGATGAAGGCCGCTGTTAGCAACGACAGCGTGTTTTGGGAGACCAGCGTGGAATCGGTGGTCCAAGATTACCGGTACGTGGACGGGATCAACATAGCACACAGTGGGAAGACCATAACGACGCTTTACAGATACGGGAAGTCGCATAAACACGAGGCAGATCGAAGAAACTTGGTGGATCGACGAGGTTGAGTTTAACATTCGTGGCTTGTCCAATGAAACATTTCTTCCTCCAGCTGATCTCAAGAGGGAGCACGAAGAGAACTGACGAGTTAAAAGACGAACATAGGAAAAATAATTGAGAATCACTTCATTCTTTCAAAGCCAATTCGTTAAGCTGGAATGCTGAATTTGAAAGAAGGCACGTTGTGTTGGGAAATACAGTTGATCATCAAAGAAGCCTAAGGAGCAAGGTCACTGAAGATAATGGCGTTTGTGTTTTGTGGGAAATATATGCATGGTGCCATAGAGTCGCGGATGGAAGATAACAGGAAAAATAGTTGCATGCAAAACTTATGCATGGGAGGTGGAAGACTGAAGGAGTTGGTTTTGATATGCATGGAGTGTCGATGATGAATTTTCTGCCTTCTACTACTGACTAATTATAGATTAATTTAGTTCTTTTTACTTTTTACATTTGTCTTTTTCATTGAAAAGTTGATGAACGCATGAGAATGGAATTCAATAGAAATTGAGATATCCTTTTTTGTGTCAAATCAAATCATAAACTCTAAACCATACACCCAATACTCTAAATCTTAGCTTTAAGCTCTAACTTTAAACTTTATATCGAATTATTTAATGATAAAACATAAATATAAGTACTAAAAAAGAAAAAACGATTTCTACTCCTTAATAAAACGCACTTTGAAGCGTAAAACAATTCTTTTAAAAATAATTCTAGATACAAAGTTTTGAAACATCTTAAAATAGATGATTGGAATTGGTATTCTTTGTATACAATTGTAAAATTATTTCACTTGATAAAAAATTATTAATTATTTTATGGTATGCCAATTAATATTATTTTATTAATAGTATTACAAATTATTTAAATAGTAAGTTGCAAATTCCAAATTAATGAGATCAAAGTAAGACAACATCAAGGACAAAGCAGAAAGCACCACCCACACCCTTATGAATCCCAAACACAACAAAATGAAAATTCTCAATGTCGAATGGGAGAGACACTCGACAAAAATCCTCTATTCTTTTTGGTGTTTTTTTTTATCTCTCAACATTAAAAAATCAAATTTTAAATTTTAACCTTAAATTTTAAATCCTAAAAAATATACACTACCCTAATTCCTTAAACTCTAACCTTAAATCTAAACCCTAAAATTAGTATTTTAGTGTGAGATATAAATAAGGACACTAAAAAATGACAGAAGAATTCTATTCGAAACATTTACCATCAAATCACAAAAAAAACGAGACCTCAGTATCATGACCAATGAGAATGTCTGTAACATCAATTTGCAACTATACCCCCACAATCTCCATGAATCCAACCATCATCACCAAGGGACAACCAGGGAAGCCCAACTCCAATACCACGATAGAGAAAAGCCACGCCAAAACCGACTTCCATTATTAAATTGGATTAAAATCTCAGATTCTCCAACACCATAGTATAATTAATTAAGATTTATAACCAGATTTTTACTCTGTAATTTACTACAGAATTTTTTATCATCATTTTTTAATGATTTTAAGATGATTTATAAAATAACATTATTTTTTAATTCTTTAATAATATATACACACCTTACGGCCGAAATTAATTAAATCCGAATTTCCTAAAATAAAATTTATTTTCATTCTTATACCAAACTCGACCCAAATATTATATGTTGCTACTTAATACGGTCGGCTAGGGGTGGGAACAAGTGGAGTTAACTTCCTCAACTGCTTTGTGCTTGTTAGTTGCTATTTGAATAAAACAAAGGATTTGTTATTAAATAAATGTTTAAATTACATATCTATTTTTTACATAAATTGTGTAAAAAATACACTAGCCTTTCATGTTTAAATTATAAAATCTAAAACTTAAATCTCTGGCTCTAACACCCTAAACCTTAAACTTTAAACCATACACCCTAAACTCTAAATTATAACCATAAACTTTAAATTCTACACCTTACACACAAACCCCTAAACCCTAAACGCTAAAATTGAAAGGCTTATATAAACTAAAGTTTACACAATCTTGTGTATCAAGGTATTTTCTTTAATTTTTGGGTTATATTTTGATACACAAGTTGTGTAAAAAAAATTACACAACCATTCATATTTAAGCTATAAAATCTAAAACATAAATTCCTAACCGTATTACCCTAAACCCTAAACTCTAAATTTTAATCATAAACCTTAAATTCTACACCCTATACACTAAACACATAAACCCTAAACCCTATCATAAATCCCTAAACCCTAAAATTGAAAGGCTTGTATAAACTAAGTTTACACAAACTTGTGTATCAAAGTATTTTTCTTAATTTTTTTGGGTTATATTTTGATACACAAGATGTGTAAAAAAAATTACTCAACCTTTAAGCTATAAAATCTAAAACCTAGATCCCTAGGCCTAACACCCTAACCCTAAACTCTAAATTCTAACTATAAATCCTAAATTCTACATCCTACAACCTAAACCCTAAACCATAACCTAAATCTCTAAACCCTAAAATTGAAAGGTTTGTTACAAAAAATGTGTATAAAAGTATTTCCCAATTTTTATGAGATTATGTATTTAATGTTTCAATTTGTTATATTTTAAACATTTAAACCAAAAATATAATTTAAACAATTATTTTATAATAAAACTTAAAATAATTAAACCTTTATAAAAACTAATAAATTATTATTGCTTAACGTTGTCTAAATATCACATGTTAAAACTTAAAACCCAGACATGATTCATGAGGTTGTATCTAGTAGGAGAGACTAAAGGGACAATGTAATGTTCTCACTTGCTGCCCCCTTGTAAAAACCGAGACATTGTTTCTTTTTTCCTCTACATCTCCAAAAGGGTTATTGGATGAACCATTCAGATCTTATTTTCGTGGTTGTTTTACTATATTCGAAATTACTTAGAAATATATAGTATAATTAGAGGTAAGCAAAACTTGATTTAATTTAAAAAATTAAATTTTTTTTATTCAAATCGATGTGAGTAATTTTATAAACTCGAATCAATTTAAAAAAATTTAAATAAAATTTAAGTTATAAAAGAGACGTAGAATAACTTAAAATTTCTAATAATTAATTGATAATTTTTTATGTTCAAATCGAGTTCCTTAACTATGTCTAATTTATGTATGTCACATATTAAAAATATGAAGAAACATATATGTATATCATATATTGTTAAAAAACCGTTTAAATTAAATCAATTTATATCATAATATTATAAATCTTTAAAACTAAACTTAAATAAAAACCTAAACAATCGACTAAATTAGAATTTTTTTACTTAGACTCGGTGGAATACCACACACTTTATATTAAAAACAATTCTCCTAATAAAAGCTTGCTTTACGCGGTTAACTTCTACGTTATTGTTCAACCATTATTACATATCAGATATCACCGACCTAGTAAAGTTTCCTTACTTTTTACCCTCTGAAATTTACATTTTTCCATTCATTCTTTTGATTCAATAATTGAAGTATAAGTAATTGTCAAAAAATAATTGAAATATAACTATTTGTCAATTAATAATATAAAAATAACCTGATTTTAAAAATTATATTATTTTAATTTGACTTTAATTATTAAATCAAAGTAGTATACATATTAAAAAATTTAAACTAAGAATAAATAGATTAAAACTTAAATTTGTGAGGAGTCTAGGGACTGAGAGCATAATTAAACCACCTAATAATTCTAACTAATTTCTTTTTTATACTCTCTTCTAGTTCTACTTCACTGCTTTTACTTTTAGCCAAATCAGGGAGACTTGAAAGCTAAGGTTGAGAACTGAGAATGGAGGATCAAGACTCACTTCCAAATGCAACCACTTCACAGAAACAACAAGCAACATCGAGAACCGTGAAGAAAGACAACCCCGTCACTGGTTTCTTTGGCAAAAGTGGGTACAAATTCTGGGTTTTGGCTGCAATTCTCTTGCTTGCTTTCTGGTCCATGTTTACTGGCTCTGTTTCCCTCAAGTGGTCTTCCGGTGATCTTACTACATTCTCTGATGACTTCGACTCCTCTGTCCATCACGATCTCGATGTCCTTGTAAGCAACCAATCTCTATCTATTTCTGGTAATTTGTTTGATTTTTTTGGTTTTGGATTGAGTAATTTTGGCTTCAAAAACAGGAATTGGAGGAACGAGAGAAGGTGGTGAGGAAGATGTGGGATGTTTACACGCATAGCGCAAGCGTTCGATTGCCAAGGTTTTGGCTTGAAGCTTTCGAGGCAGCTTATGAATATTTTATCAAGTGATGTTCCTGGAGTTCGAGATGCTGCTATTTCTGAGATTGCTAAATTATCTATGCACTCCTTTATTCTTGATTCGCCCTCCGCTCAATCAAAGCTCAATCTATTGTTCTTTCCTTTTCCACTTCTTGTCGGCCTAGAAAGTGGTTGAAATAAAGGTTAGAGCTTGGATTTATGTTTTTCCCTCCTGCATTTTTGTGCCTGTTGGTTATCTTCAGATTTAGGCATCATTTCATGATAATTTACACAAACCCAAGTTTTTCCAAGATTCTTTTATAGTTTTAAAGTCGAAATTCTATTATCTCCTAACAGATAATCGTACTACTACTTTTGCAGAGTACTAAATGCTGAACCCATCATTTTATCTCCAGAAAACGGGGCCACTGTTAATTACTTTCTAGTACAACATAAGTTCACCATACACCATGTTGAAAACAAAAGTTTATGCGATGTATTAAAGATTTTAAACAGGGAACTACTCAATGTATCATGCTACAGAAACAGGTTCTCATATTTGTCATGTTGTTTTAACGTGCAGAGCATCAGTGTATTGAAAAGAACTTCTAACAGAAAGGAGATAGCTGGTACCACGGCTGCCTTATAACTGGAATTTCGAGTCCCAGTTGCCGATGCAACTCTTGGATGAAATGGCAATTACCTTCAAGTCTTTAGGATGAAGTTTTCTACCATAAAATCTGTATCGTAGGCTGTAAAAAAGGGGAGCTTTGGCAGGAATTGTACTTCAGTTTGAACTTACGGAGGGTGCCACCCATTAAAAGGTTATTGTCGGTGCCATAGTATCCTTCATATCTGAAATAAAGTCTTGATGCATGATCCGACTGTCGAAAGAATCAATTCAAATACTAGTTTTATCACCTTTTTTGAACAAAGTTTAGATACAAAGGACTTTACGGCAACTTTATTAAGTTACTTTCACAAAATCGCTTGAGCAGATTCAGTTACTGCTGCTGCTGTTGCTCTAAAGCAGATTAGAAAAAGTACTGCCTGAAACATTTACAAACAGTAAAGCCAAATGTATTTACACCGACATCCAAAAAATCATGAGCTGTGAATCTCAGAAGTTACTATCTTGTCTCGAGTCAAAATTCTCAATCCTCTAATACCTGAACCTCACCCATCACGATCCGGTTACTGACAACGTGAAATCCCAAAACACCAGGGCTCACCTTCTTTCCTTTCTTCCCTTTCTTCTTCCCTCCCTCCTTTGAAGACACGTCTGGGGAGACTGCAATTTCATGCTGAGAATTAGACACAACAGTATTTCCAGAATTCGGATTTCCGGCACCTAACTTTGTGAGCTTTCCCTCATTTTGACTTTGAAACACAATCTCTACAGGTCTCCCACCCACCGACTTCTGCCTGCTTAGGGACACACTTGCAGTTCCTTTGGCAGGAGTGCTTTTTGTAGCCCAGCCACCCACATTTGCTAGAACTGGGAAATCACCTCTGTTTACACAAACCATTTCCATTTAGTGTTTACTACTGAATTTGACAAATATTCAAGTCAGGAAGGATAAACATTAACAGAACGGCAAAAGGAATTACCATAATGTTGGAAAAATCATTTGTTAAGTCAAAATCTCAGTTTACATTTTACTAAAGTAAAATCACTCTCTTGAATGCAGTACTTAGCTTAGCTACCCTGAATAGCAAGGTGTTGCAGAACAGGGAGCATAGTGTATCATCTTTCTAGGCTACAAAGTCAATGCAGGTGATAAGAAAGATACAATTTTCCAACTCTCTAGCAGGTGCAAGACAATACTTCACTAGTGAAACATTTAGTCATGTAATCACTCATTTTTGTCCGGATTTTAGTATTTTAGTATTATTATAATAGTAATATTATTAATTTAAAAATAAAAAATAAAAAAAAAAGAACAAAAAGAATTGCATGGAGCAGGGCACTCTACGTCGCCATTTCACCCACCCCAATTGCCTATACAAAGGCATGAAATAGGGGGTGGGGGGCAATTCACACACAAGAATGAGCCGGCAGTGGTGCCCAATAAGAGAGCCATGCTCTCGGGCTGCCAAGGACCGGGGCAATGCCCTCGGTCCTAACCGGTTCGATCGGAGTCCTATTTAGATCTGATCTAGTTAATTTTTGGAGAGGTCGTGGTAGATCTCGGTGGGGTTCAGTCGGGGTTCGTCATTCGAGCTCCTAGTTAGGTATGTTTTCTTTCCTTTTATTTGTATTGTAATTTTTATGATTTAATGAAGTAGTAGTTAATTTAAAATTGTGTTTTTAGTTTGTATGTTTATTTATGTTTTAGATTAATATTTATTATGTTTTAAATTTATGTTTTATATTAGTATTTTATTTATGTTAAATTCGTTTTTATTTATGTGTTAGATTAATATTTATGAATGTTAGCATTTTATTTATGTTAGATTTGTTTTTATGAGTTAGATTAATATTTATGTATGTATGTTTTATATTAGTATTTTATTAGATTAATATTTTATTATGTTAATATTTATTTGTATTTTTATTGTATTTAAATTATTTGCCATATTTTATATTTTGCTCACTAAGATGGTGGTTTGGGCGTAATGATGGTGGTTTGGGCGTTTACCCTCGGATAACGGGACTTTTAAAATTTATAACCAAATTTTAAATTAATCGTCACTTTAATCCAGAAAGTTTAATATTAATAAAGCGGTAATTATTAAAGTACCAATTTTTGGCGGTGTGGGGGTGCTAATCCTTCCCCATCCGTAACCGACTCCCGAACCCAACAGTTTTAAAATCTCTGGTTTTATGGTGTCCGGCCTACCTAAGTGGCTGGTAGCGACTCTATTTTCAAAATAAAATACGGCTTTTATAAAATCCGACGGAAGGCATTTTTCAAAACAAAAAAATAGATAAAAATTCGTTTTTTTAGCGAAAGGGACCTCGACAGATGGCAACTCCGCTGGGGAGACTATTATTTGTTTTTCAAAAACAAAAAAGAGAGTCAAGCTTTTTCAAATAATTACCGCTTTAATAATATTAGAAGTTCCGGATTAAAGTGACTATTAAATTAATATTCGGTTGTAATTGCGCGTTTATTTTAACGTATTTAAAATTTGACATATAAACCCGTCCTTTTTAAGTGGGGGAAAAACGCTAATGCTTTCGTGAGGATATCGTTCCTCCGTGTAGGCCTAGAAAGTACCTTCGGGGCACGGGTACCTTATGCTTTTGCAAGGATATCATTCCTTCGTGTAGGCATAAGTGAATGGGTCCCCCTGAATTGAACCCGATTGAAATGAGCCTATAATGGGTGATGATCGGGGGCCTTGCTACCCTTAGTATGGGACAACAAGGACAATTCGGGTACCCTTTAGCACCAACACTGCATGTAGAGAACATATAGAAACCCACCTTTTTAGTGCCATGCGGTTAACCTAGGTGCTTTAGACAGGATATAAATAGGGTTGTCTTCTTTGTTTACCTTATTTAATTTGCCCTTTATTTATGTATTTATTTATTTTATCCAGTACTGACTCGTTTTCTTTTTTGCATTCATTCTTGCATTTGTTGATTATTGTTATGATTTTTACATTTCGTACATTGCATCACCTCAGAAGCACGTGCATGCATCTCATTTGCATAAAATCACATACCAAAAAATTCTTTCACAAATTATTTTTAAGAAAAGGTAAATTCTTTTAAGTACATTTTTTTAAGAATGAACTTTTATATTCTTTCAACCAAATTTCTAAATCCAACCATTTCATAATGGAGATTAAAAAAATGAGCATTTCAATTTGCTTTCACAAGTTCTTAGATCCAGTCCCTTCACAAGGACATTTTTGAGTTTTTTTTCATCATCTCACGAGAATAAATATTTTTTAGCAAATTTTTTCAATCATTTCACAAATACATTTGTTCAGTCCTTTCATAGGAACATTATTTCAAAAATAATAATAAGAGTTTCTTTTTTGATCCTTTCACAATGACACCTTTTAATATGAGTATTTAATTTAGTCATTTCATAAGGACATTTTTCAAAGGAAATATTTCTCAATTAAATCTTTTCATAAGGATATTGTTAAAAATGGATTTCTCAATTCTTTCATCTCTTAAGATTTTTCTTTTTCTCAAAAAAGGGGGAGAATAATTTCTCAATTAATTTTCTCAAAAACAAAAATTTTCAATCATGTCCTTTCTCAAGGATCATTTTTTTTCTTTCTCAAAAATTTCTTAAAGATATTTTAATCCTACCAGTCTTAAGAACGTGTTTCATAGTTCTTAAGAAGTTTTTTTCTCAATTCTATCTTTTTAAGGATTGTTTTTTTTTGAAAATATGAGAATTCCTTAATTCTATCATTTCTTAAGGATGAAAGAAGAAAAAGATTTTTTAAAAAAGTTGATTGTGAGTTTTCATGCTCACAAAACTTGAAAGAGTTCAATAGAGTTTAACAAGTCCAACAGAAATGTTGGCATAACGTGGTTAAACACGGTAAAGTTTAAAACAATGGATAATTCAAGTATCCATCGAAAATCTATTTTTACGAATGGTCAAAGGAAAATAAATCTTTTGGAAAAATTTGATTTCATAATTGGTATAAACTGATTGTACCCAAGGGAATGGTACAACTAGCCCGGAGCAAACGGCTACCGGTGAAGGCAATTCAAATCCGTTGATCCCTGTGCATTTAGGAAAAATGCAAAAGAAACCTATAAGCTAAGTCATATTTTGTTAGAGTGAAGTTATTTTGTCGTAATGAAATTTTCATTTATTCAGAAAGCATATTTGCATTCTTTATTCATTGTTATGGGATAGTTTTTTCCCCATACGCATATACACATATTTTTGAAAAAGCATACACATGTACATACCATTTTTTATTAGGTCATTGCGAATTCAAGTATCTGCTAGTTTATTTAGGCCGATAGAGGAACAAAACAAGTGTGTAGATAATGGGCAGTTCCCATTTTAGGAAATTTTCTTCTCAGACACTTGTTGTTTAAGATCCTTGAATCGAGTGTTGACCCTAAACTTCTACCCTCTGAAGACTATTTTGATATCCATGTATGGGATGATGAATGGTATTCTTTCAATCCCCTTCGCAAATAATAGAAAATATCCATTTGTTGTCCCCCTTTGAGCCTATTCGTTTCTTTTCATTTGAACCCAAACCAAGGATCACCCCCACACTGGGGCAAAGAAGAAGAAGATTTTGTTCAAATCACACAGTTTTGACCGCATTACAAAGATGACGCTCCATGAATAAGCGAAAAAAATGAGAATCAATGTCCTAAACGCGAAGACTAAGAGAAATATCAGAATAAGCCAGTAAAAGGAATTTTTGCTCAAAAGGACTGGCTAAACCAAATTGAAAGTGCGCCAACAAGAAGTTTGAAAGAATGAAGATTAAAAGCACCATCAGAAAGTGCAATAAACGATAACAAGAGAAGATTCGATTACATGTGAATGAGAAACGCATCAACATTCATTCAAGATGCAAGATACAGATTCTAAAGCTACAAAGAAAAAAATAAACTCTAGGGTGAAAACCTAGAAATGGACAGTCTAGAGCGATCCAAGAAATAAATCAAAGAAGTTTTTATTTGACCACATTCTGATCAACAAACACATAGAAGATATTTTAACCAGAAGAAATGATCCTTGGTTTCATCACCCTTAATACTCATTTTGGGCCTATATATCATTTCTTTCATAACCATGAACCATAGCCTATATTATAAGCCTACAAAGATCATTCAGATCATATGTGGATATCTAAGTTTGATAAGTTTGTCTTCAGATTACATTCCACCTATAAGGGTTAACCTTTCTTCGAGGAACATCAAACATCGAAGTGCCTGATCGACACCCAAATGAGGAGAGGATGGGGGGCATAGTGAGTGGTGAGATCAAGAGAGCCACTTTGAATGGGTTAGAAATTAGGTATGGGAAACGTTCCTCTCGAAATCCTAAATGGACTAGGTGAGACCATACATATGCTTATATCGCCAAAATAGGCAAGATTTTTTAAATAGACAAATTTCTAGTGCATTTGTTATTTTAGGATCGAAAATTAATTGACATTTTTGTCGATTCTTTTAATCTTTATTATTTATTCCAAACATTAGTTTTTCAAAAATGTTTGACAGTTTTCGAATTTCAATTTGTTTAATACTTATCGTTTACTCCAAACATTCACTTTTCAAAAATGTTTGGTATTTTCCTCTTTACCATTTCGTCTAAACATCAATTTTTAAAGATGTTTTGCATTTTTTTCCTAAATTTCCCAGTTTATTTCCAAAATACTAACATTTTTATTATAGAGACCAAGAGTTAGTTCTCGCCGAGGTGTTGCAAGAAGATTAAAGATGAGTTCAGGGCGTGAGGGCATTTTGCCAGCCCTAATGATAAGATAGATGAAGACTCCGCATGTAGGGTCAAAAAAATGCGATGAGTTGAATCAAGATTGAGTGGGGCATCGTTGAATCCAAGGCGAGTGGGGCATCATTGCCCATAAAATAGCAAAGGTTTCATGTGTATGGGAGTTCAAATTAGAAGAGACCAGAAGTGACATAAAGATGAGAAGATTTGACTAATGAAAAAGTCAAAGATTTTTTTAAGCGAAGAGTTGATATCGACCGAGGTCACTTGGCTGGAAGGTTCAAACAGAGAAGGCACAATAAAGTTTTAAAGGCAAATTTTATCGGGGCATAAGGATGAGGAATGGTTGTAGTCACAAGATGAAGCATACCTACCCCGAAGAAAAGAAAAGAAGAAGAAAAAAAAAGAAAAAGAAAATTTTGCACCTTTGCATCATAAAATGTGCTCATGCATCATATGTATCATAGGACTTCGTGCACCTTTGCACATGTTAAGAAGACACGCGCTCGAGTGTTAGAAGAAAGAAAAAAAGAAAGAAAAAGAAAATGAAGGAAAAAAGAGAGAGAAGAAAAAAAAGAAGAAGAAAATGAAAAAGAAAAAAAAGAGAGATTATCTCACGATTTCAGATCAAGATTTTGAATTCTCGAGCCATCACTTTTGATGGATTTCTTTTGATGTCAAGTCGGATAGAACCGGGGCATTATTTTAAAAGATATTTTTTCTTAAAATCAATTTCTCGCTTTTATCCTTTCATAAGGATATTTTTCTTAAAACCAGTTTCTTAATCAATTCCTTAATTTTATCCTTTCATAAGGATGTTTTTCTTAAAACTTAGATTTCTTAATCTAATCCTTTCTTAAGGATGTTTTGCTTAAAATTAGATTTCTTAATCTGATTCTTTCATAAGGATGTTTTTCTTAAAACTAAATTTCTCAATTTTATCCTTCCATAATGATGTTTTTCTCAAAACTCAAATGACTTAATTTGATCCTTTCATAAGGATGTTTTTCTTAAAACTTAGATTTCTTAATCTAATCCTTTCATAAGGATGTTTTTCTTAAAACTAAATTTATCAATTTTATCCTTTCATAAGGATATTTTTCTTAAAACCAGTTTCTTAATTTAATCCTTTCTTAAGGATGTTTTCTTAAAAAATCAATTTCTTAATTCTATCTTTTCATAAGGATGTTTTTCTCAAAACTCAAATTACTTAATTTGATCCTTTCATAATGCTGTTTTTCTTAAATTTAGATTTCTTAATCTAATCCTTTCATAAGGATGTTTTTCTTTAAACTAAATTTCTTAATTTTATACTTCCATAAGGATGATTTTCTTAAATCTCTAATTTTATCCTTTTCATAAAGATATTTCTCTTAAAATTCAAATTTATTTTTATTCTGATCCTTCCATAAGGATGATTTATTTTAAACAAATTTCTTAATATAATCCTTTCGTAAGGATGTATTCTCAAGACTAATATTCAAGTGCATATAGGTCAAAGAGGTGGCCGAGGAAGAGCGAAGAGTTCTAGAAAAGCTCGTGATTCTGAGACCACAAATAGGAAACCCGAAGAATTCAGCCGAGGAAGAGCGGGAGATCCTAAAAGAACACATGATTCCAAGGTATCGGATAAAGATACAGTGATATCATTGATACCTGCGTCACCCAAGAACGGAATACCCATGTTGAAGGCGAAGAGTTCTATATAGGAGGGACTCGCAACTCGAGGCTTCAGAGTGAAAGGTTCCATATAGGAAGAACCCTAACTCCAAGATTTCAAGAAAAAGCCTATAGCTCCAAGATCGGAAGGTGAAGAAGTTATATATAGGAAGAACTTAAGAACCTGAAGATTCGGCTGAGGAAAAGCGAAGAGTTCCAGAAGAACACGTGATTTCGAAGCTACAAGAACAATAAAGTAGGTCAAAATTGAGTGCTTTTGATATTTGCTTTGTCATCGTTTCACAAGAACAAGCAAAAAGGGGCAACTGTAATCACTCATTTTTGTCCGGATTTTAGTATTTTAGTATTATTGTAACAGTAATATTATTAATTTAAAAATAATAAATAAAAAAGAAGAAAAAGAATTGCATGAAGCAGGGCACTCAACGTCGCCATTTCACCCACCCCAATTGCCTATATAAAGGCATGAAATGGGGGGGGGGAATTCACACACAAGAATGAGCCGGCAGTGGTGCCCAATAAGAGAGCTATGCTCTCGGGCTGCCAAGGACCGGGGCAATGCCCTCGGTCCTAACCGGTTCGATCGGAGTCATATTTTGGATTCGATCTAGTTAATTTTTGGAGAGGTCGTGGTAGATCTCGGTCGGTGGGGCTCAGTCGGGGTTCGTCATTCGAGCTCCTAGTTAGGTATATTTTCTTTCCTTTTATTTGTGTTGTAATTTTTATGATTTAATGAAGTAGTAGTTAATTTAAAATTGTGTTTTTAGTTTGTATGTTTATTTATGTTTTAGATTAGTATTTATTATGTTTTAAATTTATGTTTTATATTAGTATTTTATTTATGTTAAATTCGTTTTTATTTATGTGTTAGATTAATATTTATGAATGTTAGCATTTTATTTATGTTAGATTTGTTTTTATGAGTTAGATTAATATTTATGTATGTATGTTTTATATTAGTATTTTATTATGTTAATATTTATTTGTATTTTTATTGTATTTAAATTATTTTCCATATTTTATATTTTGCTCACTAAGATTGCATATCGAGATATATAAATTGTCAATGCGGTGCCCTTTTATCCGGGCGTAAACGGGGCCAATATCAGGCGTAATGACGGTGGTTTGTGCGTTTACCCTCGGATAACGAGGCTTTTAAAATTTATAACCAAATTTTAAATTAATCTTCACTTTAATTCATAAAGTTTAATATTAATAAAGCGGTTATTATTAAAGTACCAATTTTTTGCGGTGTGGGGTGCTAATTCTTCCCCATCCGTAACTGACTCCCGAACCTACAGTTTTAAAATCTTTAGTTTTATGGTGTCCGGCCTACCTAAGTGGCCGGTGGCGACTTCATTCTCAAAATAAAATATGGCTTTTATAAAATCCTACTGAAGGCATTTTTCAAAACAAAACAATAGATAAAACTTGTTTTTTTTTAGCGTAAGAGGACATCGCGTTCCTGTATTAATTTTTGACATCTCCTAGCCGACCAGACATCCGGTCCCGGTAGGGGGTACAGGTGCCATTTTATTTTATTAGCACAGGGGAGGGAGAGAGTAGGGTAAGAGAACGTACTGCTTTGCTTCTTGCTTTGTCTGATCAATTGGACCCCAGAATAGCTCATCATCGCCTTTAGATTTTGACTGAGAAGATACATGAGAATTTGTCAGGACAGGAGATGCAGCCTTCGATGGTCGAGATGCAGTGGACCATGATGAAACATCACCATGAGTCCACTGACTTGGTAGGGGTTTTGAGGAGTTGGGATAGTAATTGGAAAATGGACAGACAAATTCCTCTTCTGCTCCTTTTGGATGTCCCTTAATGATGTGCATTTAGGAAGTTTATAAGAATCAGTAGACCAAGCTGGAGCAGGGGAAGGGTTAACCTGCTCCCCTCTCCATGGAACAAAATCTCCCAAAGAAAGACTTGAATGAACTGAGGGCAATACTTCCTTTTCCGGCTGTGCTGGGTCAGAAATTTTGCCTTCGCCAACAGGACTTGCACTAACTAGTACATCAACAGTATTGAGAGGAGCTGTCACTTTTGTTGCCGTGTCCTTTGCTTTGGCAGCCTTTTTCCGACCCTTTTTAGTTTCTTTAGCCTCAATAAAGTTGTCATCATTAATCGGTTCCACAGTTGTAATGGTAACATGGGCTGCGGATGTAGGAACATCTATACCTTTTTCTCTGGATTTTGCCAAAACTTCTGCTGCCAACAGATCATGTAATGGGCTCTATTTACTCTTTGAAGTTGCAGAATTTTCAGGTTTCACAACAGCTGTCTCAGCAATACCTGCATCTTGCTGACTCTCTCTAGAAACTCTGGGTTCTAAACTAGCCACAACCCCAGCCCACGGAGTTGACAAATTCATAGAGTTGGCAGAAGAAATTTCTGATACTGCCATTTCAGTTTGTGCCTTCATCTGTTCTTCCTGTTGGATTTCCAGTAAAGACTTTGCCTTGAAACCAGGAGCAGGTTTCCAAGCATGTACCGCAGGCTGTTTAGGTGTGTTGTGCGATGGGAAAGAACCAGAAAGTCTGGAATCACTCATGGCTTCTGTAGTTTTAACCTCAACTACAACAACATTAGCGGCTGAAGAGGTTTTAGCAGAGTGAGAATCCAAGGAGGGTATTCGGGACTTGTTCTCTCCCCTATTTCCTTGAGATGACCCGGTAGGGTTATCTGCAGCAGCCTTAGCGTCACCAACAACAGGCTCTTCAGCTTCAGATGACTTCAAGACCACCAAAGAGGAATCTTTGCCAGCTCCCTTAACCTGTGAAAGCAATTGTTGTTGCCGTAACAACTGTTGCTGTTCCTCGTGTTTCTGTTGCTGCATAAGTGACATGATATTCTCAAAGAGTAACATTTGTTGTGTTGATACTGGCGTCTGGGGTTGTAGCTGCTGAAACATATATAGCAGTTGGGATTCTTGAAATAAAGTGGAGATTAACTTTTCAGGTGTTGAAGTAGCAGAAGGATTATCCATATTTTGACCGAGTAAACTTGTCAAGGGAGGCAGGTTTGGAGCTTGCAGCCCCAGTTGATGGACCCCACGAGGAGCTTGGGTGGGAAAATTTTGAGCATGATGTAACTCAATCTTATTTTGAAGAGGATCTAATGCACCTTGTGCAGAGAAACTTGGCCAAACCCCAACACTATTATTTACCCCGGGAATAGATCTTTCAGATAATCCTGGAAGGATATAAATTGAATCAGCACCTTGCGAATGAGACAACTTAAGAGTGTTGTCAGTCAATGATGTGAGGAGCTTTGCATGAGGTGTGGGTAATTCAGAGATGATCTCCGGCTTTGAAACCACAGGTGCAGCATCTCTCCCTGGCCAATAAGTGGAATCTTCTGGTAATGATTTCTGCCACTCAAGTTTCATTCTCTTCGCCAAGAGATAGAGATCACTCCGATTTTCTATTCCAGATAATGGAGAGACACTAAGATTATTTTTAAGATACCCTTGCAGACCTTAAAAAAGAAAAATTAAAATTTAACCCTTATATAAATAAAGCATATCTCATTACGAATAGAAATTTTTTACCTATATTTAGGCCCCAATAGTAAAAAATTAGGTTTAGAGTTTAGAATTACAGTTTAAGGTTAAATTTTAGGATTGAGTTTAAGGTATTGGTGCGTAGTTTAGGATTTAGTATTTAAAAGTTAGGGTTAAGGTTTAGAATTTAATTTTTTAATATTGAGCATAGAAATGGGCACCGAAAAGGGATAAATTTTTTTTATTCATATCATTACTTTGAACAATTAATTTAATATTTCAAACACATTATTTTCATTGTTAGATTAATTAATTTATTTATTTATGAAAGAGAATTAATTTTTACCGTTAAATTAATATATTTATTTGATAAATTAAAAAATTAAAATATATGTATAATAAAATTTTAGGAGCCCTAAACTAATTGAGGGCCCTAGCCTGATTGGGGCCTTGAGCGGTCGCTCAGGGTGCTCCCTTATAACCGGCCTTGTGCACCAGCATGAACTTTCCCAAGGCTACTAAAATTTGGCCTGCTTGATAAATCTGGGAGTTCAACCTGTTTTGACACACCAAATCCAGGGGGTGGCTGTGCTTTAGCTCGCAAGTGGGGCATTACATCACCAAGTAAGGAAAAAGGTGAGTCCTTCGGTGCACATGCAAGCCGAACTTCCAAATCTATCCCAAAAAAACCCTGCCTCAAACCAGCCTATAATGTCAACCCCTGAAAAAGGGCCTTGAATTTCACCTTGAGGATCTTTGTAGTGAAGGAGAAGGTCCTCAAGAGCAGGCTTCTTAGATTCTGGTTCCCCCTCAAAAACTCCAGATGGCCGCCTCTTAATAATAGTATCGAGGAATCTCCTATGCTTTTCATGCAATGAACTCCCTGAATAATGTGAATAACTGCTCTTTGGAATGTCAGATCTCCCCTCTTTAGAATCAACAGCAGGTGGCATATCTTATGTACCTCCTACACACAAATTCCTGCAGAAATTAAACACTACATGAAAATCAACACGAACAGCAGAATACATCTTGAACTGATTGGATACCGGACTCGTTTCGTCTTAAATGAGCTAACTGAATAGAGTTCTGGCTTGCGAGCCCATCTTTAGGCATCTTAATAGCACCACTACTTGTAACAGAGCTTAAGAATGAACAAGAACACCATGAGTCAAAGTAACAGAATTATACAAACAAAAAAACAACAGCAGTAAATCATACCATAGTTCACATTCCAGGCTTACTGTCACCTGGCTTTGGTAGAAGCCACTGTGGTGAAAGTGGAAAACAGTTGTCAGATTCTTAAACATCTGCGTAATACAACCGGAAGCATCAACAGGAGATTGTGTATATTTAAAGAAAATACCTGAAACTATAATGCTTAGAGTCATGTTCAACGATAATGCAGAAACATGTACACTTGCAACAATCTAAATTCTGTACTGTACTAAAAACATAGTATGTATTATGAGAAAGACCGAACTTGCCTCTTGAAAATGTCACATTGATTTAACAACGAATAAAGAACACAATTAGAAACAAAAATACCAGAATGATTAGGCATAATTTGCAAAGTCTCTCAGCATTGCCAACTAATCATAAACCCAAAAAATAACTCATTAAAAGCTATTCATAAAGAAGCTAATAAGGAGAAAATTAACAAATCAATTGTTGTTGGTAAAAAAAAAAACTAAGATGCCGCTGATGAACGGAATGGAAAATGTTATAATTTTATATAATTAACCACAAAAACCATAGCATAAAAGTTGAAATTGAAGTAACAAAATTAAGCAAGAAATGAAACCGAAGAAGTATGCCCAAAAATTTCTTTTTCAAATCGAATTAATCTTAAAATCAAAATAAATAAATAATAGAGTATCATTGCACTCACATTGCACTTTTCAAACTGAAATTATTCTCTCTTTTTTTAAAATTTTTTTTTTTTAAAAAGTATATTTTTTAATTCTGTAAGCCAACAAATAAAGTGCGGCGCATCCGTGACCAGTTTAAATCTGTCCTTGTTAACATTTCAATAACCAAATGTCACAAAAATGGAACCTGGAAAAGAAAAGGAAATAAGATAAAACCCAGCCATTTCCAGATGATAAACCAAAAACCCCAACTTCAAACGCAACCAAAAAAAAGGCAGGAAAAAGGAAAAGCATATGGTCTGAGGCAGTTGGTTATAGATACGGAGAAGAGGGAAGGTAAAATACCTTCGGAGATGGAGGGGGAAGGGTTGACGGTGAGATGGTGGCAGAAAGCGGAGGCAGAGGCATAAGTTATTGTCACGAGTGAAAAGATGCGAGGTCATTAATCTCACATCGAAAAGGAAAAGAGAGGTATTGAGATATAGATACGGTGACGCTGCACATTCTATCAGACATATTTTTTGGGAAGAGGGTAATGGCCCGTGACAAGTGGTATCAAAGTGACAATTTGATTGCCCGATTTCACGTCGAGCGCCTATGAGTGGGGTAGGCAGAGTGGACAACTGTTATAAGGTGACACCGCTGCACATCCTATCAGACATATATTTTGGGAAGATGGTAATGACACCGTGACACCATGGATGAACGTTGAAATAGCAAAAACCTCTAATTTGCTTTGCTTTTGGTTGCGCCAAGCGACTCACTTAAGTTAGTAAGAGGTAATTTGTTGTCCAAGTCAACTATAATAGATACAGTTAGTGTTGAACCGATTGTTATGATGATAATCAGGCTGATATTTTTATAATATCTACGTGCGTGAGAAAACCCGGTTTCTGAATGAGTCTTAACGGTGGCTTGCACGCGAGGTTGTCGAGAGTGAAGATGTTTTTATCTGTTTTGGATTCGATGACTGCTACCCACGCCACGACCGTGGAAGTTGGGGTAAGACTGTCGGGCCGTTTCAGAAAGGTAAAGCAGTGGAATGTGAACTTGCTGGGAACTCGGAACTCGCCCTTTTCAACACTTCAATTATCCATCCCCCATTAATATTTAATAAATAAAAAATTATTTGCTCAAGAAATATTTAAGTTTTATTTATAAAAAAACATAGATAAAACATTACTACATTTTTATCAGATTTCTTATCTTTTTTAGTCGTGATTATGATTCAAAACATGCTCTGATGTTTTAAAATTTATGATCAGTACATATAGTTTTATATAAACTTTCATGCATGATTGATCATTGCGTTTGTTCTATTAAAAAACTTAAAAAAATACTTCTGTTAAAAAATTAAAAAAAAACTGTTAAAACTCAAAAAATGATCCCCTGGAAAACGTTAATCACTGAAAAATATAAACCTCTAGATCCGAGAGGTACATACTGGTTTCCGAGAACTGTGACTATGCAAATGATCAGAGATGAGTTCCAAATCCATTTCCCCCAATAACTAATTCCCAGATCGTGAGGCAATATAATAGAAATATTATGCATAATGCGGATTTATTTATTTATTTATGAACTGATAATGCGGATTTAGATGTTTATATATATACGATTCATTTTATATATCTGAATGATATTTTAATTTTTAATATTTACAATGGATTTAGGGTTATTTGAGTGGATGAGATTTAGAACATTAATAATAGCGAGATTAATTAATATAACAGTGCGATTAAAATAAATGTTAGGATATGCGTTTGGATTCACATATGAGGAGGATGACAAATTATATCATGGGTTTGACTTATTATGTTAGTCATGATTTCATCCAACAAAAATTGTCCAATTTATCATTATTTTCCATGTCATCAACTTAACAATATAATAACTTCTAAAAAATTTGCATTTTAAATGATATGTAAAAAATTAAAATAAAAATACATAATAAATTATTTAAAAAATTAAATTTATCTTAAATGTAATTAAAATTAAAATTAAAATTTATATAAAAATTCTGAACAGATTCGACGTTTACAAAAATTAAATACGGGGCTTGGCCATTGGATATTTTAAGAATTAGTCCAGAAACAAAAAGAGTAGATTTTTGGGCTTGATAATGGCCCACAGGCCATTGCCAGGCGAGAGCATTTAAGCAGGGCTGCAAGGTAGGGGAGTTCAATTGGATGTTGAGTGGCGCGCATAGAAATGGCGGGAACACTTGGCGCCATCCAGGATTTATTTCTATATAACAACAATCTTTGTGGCTCGAGATCGTTAGTCCTCAAGCCACTCTGTTGGAATCGTTCGTCTCTTTTCTCTACCTTCTCAAGATCTCTCGACATGGCCAACGCAGATCAGATTAGCAACAGTCCTGAAATCAAAGAGCCGTCTCCTAAAGTCCCAAAACTCGGTCAAAACGGAGTACATGAAGTTACCCAAGGTCCAGTCTCGCTCTTGAAAGTCAAAAAACTTTCTGAAAAAGCTGTTTTGCCGTCTAGAGGCTCTGCTCTCGCTGCCGGATACGATCTGTCAAGGTAAACCCTCAAACCATTATCGTTAATGGAAATCTCCAAGGATTTTTAATAAATTTGATGGATTAAAAAAAAAAAAACTCTTGCCGCAGTGCAACGGATACCATAGTGCCTGCTAGAGGAAAAACGTTGATTCCTACTGATTTAAGCATTTCAGTACCCGAAGGAACCTATGGTCGCGTTGGTATAAATCTCTTGCTCTGTTTATATTCTCTTGCATTAATCCAGTATGATTGGTTTCGTGGGCTGAATTAAAATTTTGGGAATTTGTTTTTGGGCGTAGCTCCAAGGTCTGGTTTGGCTTGGAAGCATTCCATCGACGTGGGTGCTGGAGTAATCGATGCTGATTACAGGGGACCCCTCGGGATGATTTTGTTCAACTATTCGGATGTTGACTTCGAAGTGAAAGTGGGTGACAGAATTGCCCAGTTGATTATTGAGAAGATCATGACACCTGATGTTTTGGAAGTTGAGGATTTGGATGCTACCACTAGAGGGGCTGGGGGATTTGGCTCCACTGGCGTTTAAATCTCTGGATTTTCTTTTTCCTATTGTAGTGGGTTATGATTAGGGGTGGTTTTAGAGGGATAAGTTTGGTGGGTGGCACTGGTGAAACAAAATGCTTTTCTTTGTTTTGGTTATTGGATAGTCTTTGTAAAAAGCCCCGAATGGGTCAATGATGTATTCGGTTTTCGATTTAACTGAGCTCTGTTAACCTTGAGCTTCAAGCTTTATCATTTCCTTGTTTTTTTCACATTGTTCTACAGCATTCCGCGTGTGAATACTGTGGAACATTCTTCAGAAAATCAATGTTGGACATGAGTTCATCACAGTTACTCACCCTTTAAAGCAAACTATATGATCTTCAAGTTAGTAATCAGTGCAGAAATAGATTGGATTATACCTTTAAGGTACACAGGTTGCTGGATCTTGGCAATATCAATGTAAACACATGGAATTACACGTCCATGGAAATGTCAAATGAGAAGTTAAAATGCTCATAGCTTGCAGCACCTTGCAGTTTAGGGAAGAGCTTGCTTCTACAGTAACAAAAGATAAACAACCGTCCCAACCCCACACTTCACCACTTCAGCATGATAATTTGAGAGTACCAAAACTTGAATCTATTTGCAAGATGGTTAGGTAGTTTCTTCCATCAAAGCTAAAGCTAAAGATTTGAGAAACATTGAAACCACAAGAGCTGGATCCCATATTTTGGAGAATTACATTCAAAAAGCAGTTTTTAATTAGCAAATTAAATTTCTCCAAGAATATTTTACTACTTTTGTTATTTTCAGGGTAAATAAGCCAGTTTTCTAGTATCTTAATTTTGTGCACAAGCTTTTGAAGTAAGGCCTAAGACGTTATATGCAACAAGAAACACCTAATATTCTTCTGCCATATGCAAGATGCACCAGACAATGCACCTGGTGGATTAGTTGATAAAAGCTGTGCTGGCTATTTGTTCCAAGTTCGCCAAAACTAATTTCACCATCCTCGTAAGGATGCAGCACACCATCAATTGATACCCCTTTGCCATTACCCTCCATGCTCACCTAATTGCAAGGCATAAATTCTGACAGCACAAATTCAACGCGCTCTCAAATGTTGCCCAACAAGAATAAAACAAAGGAGTTCCAAGCAAACATGCCTGTTAAATACGTGAGCAAACTTCTCGAGGGCATGGGAGTAAGGTAAAATGGCCTGATATACGTAGTGTCATACAATGGCTAGTAAGCATTTAAAAAAGGAGTAGAACAAACAACAAACAAGAAAAGGCAAGTTTAACTGAAGTTTGAAGCAGAAGTACTCAATCTTGCAGGATATCCATGAAATGAAACGTTCCATATGCTGAGTGTCACGGACAGACCCCCTTTTCTCGGTTGGCAAGCCGTGCGGCACTTGAAATGGGTGTTACCCAGACAAGTCAGCCTTCCTCATGACTCATTGTCTAAGGAGTTATCTCGGTCTAGCCTTCTTAGGGTCACAAGGCCCTAAGGCTTTAGAGTTTCGAATCCTGCAGGGCCTAGCGATAGCTGCACTCCAACCTCGTACTTCAGCCACGAGCGCGATATAGGGCCCTATGGCTCCAAACCGTCCCTAGGTATTTCTCCCGGGGAGACAGTGCGCCAACCACTAGGCCCCACTGCCCGCACACCTAGGCCTAGGAGTAGGTCGCTTACACCAAGGAAGCTCGGTCGCAAGCCCAGGCGAGGGGGATGGTGGAGACCCGACACCAGACCACTTCCCCCTAAAGAGCTAAATAAACTTACCAGGAATGTCGTGAGTAGACGTTGCTTCGTCCCAAATGAGGACACTTTCTGGATAGGGCCTTCATCGTCTTCCTAAAGCTTCTCAACTTGCATCCTTGACTTGGTAGCTCCTTAGGGACTGCTCATATCATCACTCGGTCCACCATTGCTCGGTAATGAACGGGTATGTCAAGGCAGGGTCGTCATATAATAAGGGATGGCATTGACATCTCTCCCCCACTTACTCTATCGATGGCCTCATCGATGTAGCCCCAGAAGGGATGGTTCTGACATTCTTCCCCACTTCCTCTATCGATGGTTTCGTCGATGTAGTCCAAGAAGGGATGGTTCTGACATTCTCCCCCACTTCCTCTACTGATGCCCTTATCGATGTAGTCCAAGAAGGGATGGTTATGTAATTCTCCCCCACTTCCTCTACCGATGTAGTCCAGGAAAGGATGGTTCTCATTGATATTGACACCAGTTCTTCATCACCTGTTGAGCCGATACGAACCCTTGTGGCAGCACATCTTCGATTCGTGCTCGATTTGGTATGTTTTTCTTGTCCCGCCATTTGATCCTTCAAACAAATAATTCAAGCCTCGATCTTGGGTTCTTTCTATCCCTTTTTGACTATGTTGTACATCCGTAATCATCTAGACTGACCACATACTTATTATGACCCAGTTCCACTTCTATCATGTTGAGTTTTAGATTCATGTTCCCCCACTTTTACTCTGATTATGGCTCGGGCAAAAGACAAGTAACAAACCATCGATCCACTCGAACAAGTGCCTTGTAGTTTCTCTGTGCTCCACGATCTGCCCATTAACCTAGACAAATACAAAAGTAACATACCTGATCATGAGCAAACGTGTTATGACTCGTCACTCAATGGCTTGCTCCTCGACGTTAAGCATCTTCGCCAACTTTGCCTCATCTCATACCGAGACCTCCAAAGTATTGAATGTGTCACCATACATTTGTCATCAACATTAACCCAAGTTTTGCCAGCACATGCTCGCGTTGCACCTTGTTGTGCTCAATAATGCATAGATTATCTCTAGTTGCCAACACCGTATTGCATTGTACTTGCCTTTTGTTCTCCGCAATACATCCTGTTTTTATAAGATATACAAGCAATTTTATCAATGAAAACATATCCACACAAGTCTCGTATGATTACCTGGTTGGCACACATTGCCTTATGCTACCACCAATCATGGTATGCCTTTGTATGTATACCTCAGGTGTTTTGACTATTTGAGAATGCAGTCTCTACGACAAGCTAATATCATCCACTCGTGAGGTTTTCTTCTTACTCAATTATACCTGCACCATTTACCAATGAATGCCCACCAATATTCTCTCGAACAACCTTGCCCTTGTTCCAGTAGCCAAAATAGTTGGTCATATGTCCTCGCTAGAACTTCTTAATGGTCTCCTATGGCCCTTGTAATAGCCAATCAAGTTGCCCCTTTATTTTGTTTCTCCTTCACTCCCTTTTGTAATGCATGTAACTGTTGATAAGCACAAAAGTACACATTTGATCTCTTGACACACATGGCCTATACTTGTCACGGGGCCATTACCCTCTTCCCAAAAGACATGTCTTCCCCATTATCCACTTACTAGAAAAGTTCATCTTGTTATCACGCCCACAAAGGAACCTGTATTAGCACCCCACAACCATCATATCAACATTAGTCTCGTGTCGTGGACTTCAAAATGATGTTTCACTTGTGCCCTCTACGTGTAACTTAGGTTTTCGCAGGAACCAAACTCTTCCCCATATGCACACGACATCTAGTCAGTAGAGTATTCTCATGTAGGATCAATACCTCTTTATTCTCTTACATAATCTCGAATAGAACCTGTATTCGCTAAATCCCTTAGCTTCTTTTGAGCATTATATTCTACATTTTTGGGAAAGAAATGAGCCCATTAACTCTCCCTTTAGCTCATCACATATTTTGATAGGACAAACACCATTAATAAACTTGGACCGCCACCACCACTTGGCGTCCCCTATTAGATACACCAAGGCCACCGCGACCTTGTCTTTATCTGTTTTAGTATGCGTATATCGGAAATAATGCTTGACGTCGAACAAGAAATTTTCAAGCTCCCTAGCATCTCTGTTCCCTTCATACCGCTGAGGTTTTGAAACCCTAGTCCTCAAACCCTATCTACTGTCATCAAATTGATCATAGCTATTTGTATCAAGTTAACCTGAGTCTTGATCTCATCTAGTCTGAACTTCATATGACTTAATGCTTCTTTTGCCTCCATTACCAAAATCTTTGATAGTCTGGGTCAATTCTTGCTGCATTTCCTTTATAGCTCAAAGCCGATCATTTGATGCCATAGCTCTCATGGCAGCCACTACGGCCTAAAGTTCCTTAAACCGACTAGGGTCTACCGACCCACCACCTTGTGTTGACGCCCCAGCACATGGGTGTGTTCTCTCTCTGGGCAATACTCGTTCCACGTTTTCGCGTTTGTCACCATTCTTGTCGACACACCCAGAATCATTGTGCCTGCACAGACATCGACTTTTACAAATAGGTGTGATATTTGTATCGTGTCCTTCTTTATTACATGAAGCTAACATTTATCCCTGTTGCATACGACCAGGGCTTCTTGACACCTGCCAAACCTTCAAATCGTCTTGGTTCTCAAATCGATTGCCCCCCACATCCCTCAAGGAATTGGTATGAACACCTGTCGTTAGAACACACACAAAGAGAAAACTGACCACGAAATTGGTTAGTCCAATTACATAGCAATAAAATGAAATGTACCTTACAAGTTCAATGGGACTTTCCAGTACGACTCCCACTGCAATTCACGCTCTGTATTGCCAAACTCTGGGAAGTGTGTTATAACTTCCTTGACCACCACATTTCTATTTTTGGGTAACACTGACATATCCGTGGTAACCAGGTTTTGCTTTTGGTCTCTTGGTCCATACATCAACTTTGACCTAAGCCTTGGCTTTACTAGCTCGCCCCACCAACTAGCTTGCCGGTAGTAGCCCACATCTCCACTGCCCAAATTAGGGATTTTGTAATACTTGGGTGAGATCTGAATTGTACTTGAATCATCACCACATACCCATCGAGCTTGTCTGTCCCACGCTTACTCTTTGGCTCTGCTTGTGAAGGAACTCCTAAGGAGAGCTTCCCTCAAATGCACCCACATTACCAAGTTATACCACCATTGTGTTTCTCACCCAAACGAGTAGCTTTACAAATAGCACTTTGCCTTACCCTTTGTCATCTCATATTGCAATTTATTGCCAGAGAATCTGGTCCAAACTACCACACCACAACACATTCCTTTTTACCTTAAGACCCAATGTGTCTTAAGAAAATTGCCATTTACAGACAAATCATTAGCTATGAGAAACATTTCCCTTAGGCTCCTTGATTTTATCTGACAATGTAACTTTTCCCGAGAACCCATGATGTGTCCGTCCGCTACAAGAGCCCAAACAACAAGAGGGAGAATACAAATAACTTTGCACTCCATTTTTGTTTCGAGAGGGGCCACTCAATCTGGCATACAACGATCGTCATGATCCTTTGACCACTTCGTTAAATAGTTCAAGGTCCTAAGAGTCTTGTCCTGCACCCTTAGACGATCACAATATACCAAAGTACTCCCACAACAAACGAGTTTTATCATACCCCTTTGATTTTATCAATGGGCGAATCAACCACCTTGAAGAACACGACTTTGCCGCATTGAGTCCCCGAACCCAAAGCAATTATGGAACGGTTTCAAGTTGTCTCCAACTCTTTCTTTTAGGGTTAGTCTACGAACCCATGACTATCCGTTGTATCACTCTACAACCATCTATACCCACTCCTCTTTTCACCTGGAAAAAGATAGTTAGGCAACAATCAAGCACCACAGTGCCAGGATAAACAATATTGTCATTAACTTCCATCAATCAAGAATTTATCCCATTACCCTGGAAATGACAAGCACCAATATGTTAGACTAACAAAAAATAAGCACATTTTATGCTTCGGGCTGCACACGCCCTTATACTAACAGGACAAAACAAACATTAATAAGCAAGGGTTACCGACACAAGGCAATGTATCAAAATAAGCATCACTATTACCGATAGCCACCATAGGGAATGACTCTCCTCTCGCGTGATGCGTAAGCATCCCCATATTGCTAGAATTCGTGCCCCCATGCTATGAGGAATACACACTTCATCATGTCCCATAGACAGCCTTCAACGAGCCTTTAAAGCAACCCAAAAAAAAATATATTGCCGGTGTCCCAAATCACGGACATGCACTACTATGCAAAGATCAATCTCATCCACAAAAGTCCTTGTGCTTCTTTGCGCCTTAACTCGATCGCCGTCTCGATCAGCCAACAACAATGTTACGCCTGTAACGAACAAATGAGCACCACTGTGCCCTAATTCATACGCGCCACCGCGCTAATGTAACACATCGGCACTACCTTGCCAAACCCACCATAGACACCTTTGCGCCTTGACTAGGTCTTGATCAATCAGCATAAGGAGTCACCCTGCCTACCCCACTCGCGGAAGCGCTTGGCGTAGGTTCTAGCCACCCTGCCTACCCTCACAGTGCGCTCGGCGTGAAACTAGACCACCCTGCCTACTCCACTAATGGATGCGCTTGGCGTGACATTACACCATCCTGCCTACTCCTTGAAGAGAAGCGCTTGGCGTGGGATTAGACCACCATGCCTACTCCCCACATGGGTACGCTTGGCGTAGTCCCCCACCTTGCCTAGTCCAGTCCAAAGAGTGCTTGGTTTACTATCATTCGACCCTGCCTACTTCATTCACCGGAGCGCTTGGCGTAGAATGCACAATCCAGCGCCTCTGCGCACAGAAAAAAAAGTAGTCTCTTTTTTTTTCCTGTCATGATGATCCACCCTGCCTACTCCACCTGTGGGAGCGCTTGGCGTGAGACCAACTGATCCACAAATAGTCCAACTCTCATTTCTACTACACATCCATCTGGCGTCACCACGCACCACAACCACTAAATAAAGCATCATAGTGTTCCAGTTGGTACATGAGCACTATGACATCTGGTTAACAAATACGCACCACTGTATCAAAAGCCATAGCCAAACGCCACCATCACATGAGTACATTGTCCATCGTATTCTCGCTCTGATACCACGTGTCACGGACAGGCCCCATTTTCTCGGTTGGCAAGCCGTGCGACACTTGAAATGGGTGTTACCCAGACAAGTCAGCCTTCCTCATGACTCATTGTCTAAAGAGTTATCTCGGTCTAGCCTTCTCAGGGTCACAAGGCCCTAAAGCTTTAGAGTTTCGAATCCCGCAGGGCCTAGCGATAGCTGCACTCCAACCTCGTACTTCAGCCACGAGCGCGATATGGGGCCTTATGGCCCCAAACCGTCCCTAGGTATTTCTCCCGGGGAGAGTGCGCCAACCACTAGGCCCCACTGCCCGCACACCTAGGCCCCACATAGGCCTAGGAGTAGGTCGCTTACACCAAGGAAGCTCGGTCGCTAGCCCAGGCGAGGGGGATGGTGGAGACCCGACACCAGACCACTTCCCCCTAAAGAGCTAAATAAACTTACCAGGAATGTCGTGAGTAGACGTTGCTTCGTCCCAAATGAGGACACTTTCTGGATAGGGCCTTCATCGTCTTCCTAAAGCTTCTCAACTTGCATCCTTGACTTGGTAGCTCCTTAGGGACTGCTCATATCATCACTCGGTCCACCATTGCTCGGTAATGAACGGGCTTGTCAAGGCAGGGTCGTCATATAATAAGGGATGGCCTTGACACTGAGCAAGCCCAAAAATACCTAAAGTGTCCAAAAATATCCAAGAAGGTGGCCAACATGCATTTTCTCTAGTTCTTTTCCAACACACTCTCCCCCTCCTTTACACTCCCCAAAAAGCCAAAAGGAAAAAAAGCAGAATCTAATGCCAATATTATTACACAACAAAAGAGAGAAAAACACTCGCGTAAAAGATAATACCAGTTGCAGTAATGAACAACTACCTACAAACATAGTTGGCGTCCTTTTTGCAAATTCAACAACCAGAGGGTCTGTCAGTCAAGACTCAGAGCTAACCAAATGCATCAGCTATAACAAGTAAAAAGATCAATGGCATTACACAATTAACAGTAAAGTGCACCACCTGTTTGGAGAACAATATGCACAAACAAAGGAACTAAGAAACCGCTACCAATACCAATAACATCCTTCACTGGTTTTCTAGTAGCTAAAACCTGCTATAAGTTACTGCGAACTTTCTCTGAAAAATCAAACATTTGGCACCACATTCTTTCCATCACTGTATATAACAGCATCCCTCGGTGCTCCGACAGCGACATGAAGACCTGACCTATTCTCTGTGCTATATATCTGAAAGGTTCCAGCAAAACGCAATGCAAAGTCTAGTAAGCTAAAATTGAAAATGCATTAAAGTATATCGAACAACTAGTATATCATCACTATCTTTTACATCAAAGCATCAAAACCAAAAATAGTGGTATCTTTCTTTTTCTTTAAAATATACACGCACGCACAAAGTAAAGAGAAGCAGCCTGAAAATGCGAAAAGACTTGAACAAAAATAGAAAACTATTACGATTTAAATCCATAATTTCATAAACAGGAATTAATCCAAATTCACCTCAGCTAATTTATAGAGTTTATCCATGGTATCAAGCAAGAGTGGAACGTTGTCTTGAGTAGTCCAAAGGCATTCCATCGAACACACTGTGGAAACATGCTTGTATAATGAAATATTTCCTCAGTTTTTTTAACTTATAAAGCGTTTGTGTAGATACTAGAATCACAGGAAATAATGGAAGTTCAACGGAGTATCTTACCCCATCATCGATTGGCATCGTTCTTTGTCGTTCATCAAATCAAGATGTGTTTTATTAATATCCTCGACATTCTAGCTATTTTAGCCATAAGCTTTGTGTAGATACTGGAACAATCTCTGCAACAGATAGAGTCATTTTGCTTGAAATTTAATTCCAATGAGAAAATATAAAAATAACGTCGACAATGACTTCAGACGAGACTGAAGAAAGGAAAAACTTCAAATCATGATGTAAGGAAAAACATTGTTCAAGGTGAAATTTTGACAGAATTTATTCACTGGGCCTGAGTAACCAGGTAGCTAAATTAGTAAATTACAACGAAAACATGGACAGAAAAAACGTTTTCCATTGCCGGGAATTGAACCCGGGTCTCCTGGGTGAAAGCCATATATCCTAACCACTGGACGACAATGGAAGTTGTCTTTTTGTCTCAACATATATATTACATATAGATGTGGATTTCTAGTTTTTTTTTTGGCCATCAGATTTCTAGTTCATGGTGCTTATTTAACGTTGAATTTATTTCTGAAATATTAAAATGATTTAGCACAATTGGGTCTGCCAATGAATTTCCTCTTTTTTCCACATTTCTCTGAAGGTTAAATGGATGGATTACCACTACTTTATTCGTCTGCTTCATTATTAAACATAAATTCAATCAAAGTAATGCTTATTTTTTTCAGTACATTATTACAAACCGTTGCTTATAAAACAAGTTGACCATTTAAACATAATATGATTTTTTAAACATTGGGTTCAGGGTTTGAAAATGGGCTCAATATTTATTTTTTTTTTCTTTATTCTTAATTTTTTTTAAGATAATTATTTATTCTTAGATAACATTCTATTAATGTGTGGGTACACACTGAGCATGGAATGCTGTATAAGAGTGATAATAATTTGCATAAAATCTTTGAATTCTCTCCAAATACATACATACATACATACACATGTATAATTCAACGAGACCTAGCCTCCTAATTTCTAAATTGGCATTAACATATTTGTCACACTTATCACAATCACTCACAGCAACATAATTCTTCCAACTGAAAAGGGGTAAAAGGAAGTGCCAATCAGGTATCAACCAATACCATTAATGGAAAGATGACGAGAATAAAGAACAGCTGCCCCTCAGTATTACTCCACTTTTCAGGCACTCCCATTAGGGAAATTACAACCGTTTGTGCCTGGAAAGTGTCAAATATTCATATAAAATTAGATAACTTACTTGTACACCAAAAAAGCAAAGCTCTACTTTAAGATATTTGAACTTACTTGGGTTGTTTGAAGAAAGCATGGCTGTTTGTGAGAAATCACAGCTCGATGGATTCTGACCAGAAGTTTGATAGTAGAGATTCATTGCATATGCAGCATGTGCTGCTACCGTATTCGGTTCGAAACAAGCCCCTCCAGGTTGAATTGGACTACAATCAATGCCGTGTCCACAAGCGTATAATCCAAACTTGCCTGCAGTTCCGCATCTGAAACACCAGTCTTTGGAACACACCAAGCTGCTTTCTTCGGCTCCGTTGACGGCGTCACCGGTGTCTTCGCCGTTGATGGACTCACTGGAGTCTTAAAGAGAGAGAAAAAAAAACGAAGATAAGATTCACTGCCGAATGCCGATACTTAGCAGTATGAATGTTGAATGTTGATTGCTGTTGAGTAATAGTTGCAATTTTCTTACCTGGCTGCTACTCTTTGAGAGGCCAACGTCATAAGTCACGGTGAGACCATCGGATTTGAAAAGCCCGAAAGATCTTTCGGTAGTTGGTCCGGGTTTCAAGTTCTCATCGTAGAGTGCAAATAAATATGTGTCGACCGATTTCCTTGGCATCAATGGAGTTCCGACATTGATCGGAGGTGTGCGATCAAGTTCCAATTGTAAGCCTTGGCGTTCTCAATGCTTGCTCCTACTTCATCGCTGTCTCCTTTGTACGGCCAACCTGTTTCCGCCACCACAATTTCGACGTTCTTGAACCCCATGGCATCCAATGCAGAACGAAAAGCATCCACCTGAGGAAGCAATGAAATGAATCAATTATGTTAAACAAAGCAATCGTTTTAACAGGATATTATTACACAACATGTTCATGGGACTACCCGAGCATCGAACATGTTCATGTAATTGATTTTCGTGTTGGCATCGAAACGCCCCGGATTATGTTGGAGCAAGCAGAACGCCGGCGTTTCAGGCCTTGGATCGCTCCGGTAAGCGAAGTAACGGTACGGGTTAACCGCAAAAGGCGAACCGGTAGCATTATTAAACGCTAAGAGTCCTTTCAATACGTCTCCATAACCCCGGTCGAAGATGGCGGCTCAGATTGTTTCAACAGAGACATTGAATTCACCGTCGAGACCCTCACGTTGTCCCCCAATGAAGCCGCATCCAGGGCATTCTTGACATTCTGCATGGTTGGCAACAACTGAGATATCAGATTGTCAGACATGATAACCTCGTTGCCAACGTTTACAAGGATGATTTGGCTGGATGGGTAATAAGCAACTACGTTGGCATTCACCCAGTTTTTGGCAAAATTTGGGTCTGAGGCTAAGGCGGGGATGTCACCGTTGGCCGTCGCGATGACGATGCCAATTCCGGTGTTGGCTAGCGCTTTGATAATTGCTGGGTGGGACCCGTATAGTCGGACCTTTTGGATTGAAGTGGACTGGAGAAGCTTCGCCGTGGATGCCGCTGATGGAAGATTGTCGGCAACTTGTCCATAATTTATGCCAATAAATGATTGGGATTCTGCAAATAAAGCCGTACGTTGTTAAGCACTTAAACTTCTCTCTCAATTTTCTAATAGCTTTTTTTCCCATCGGCAATACAAATTTCCCGTTACAACAAATAAAGGAATAATCTGAGTTTTTTCCATGTCTGATGTTCGAAAAAAAGTTTGCATAAACAAGAAAAAAGAAAGCTTTACATATTTTACAGGCCAAAACAGAGCCAAACCACAAAGTAACATTTTAAATATAGAAAAAAAGATAAAAGGAAAGAAGTTTAATTCTACATTTTACCATACAATTCATCTCATGATTTAACAGTGGAAAGAAAGGAATGAAGAAGCTTACTTGCTTTATTTACTACCAATAACGGAGCTAGAAGGAGAAAACTTCCAGCAAAACGAAACGCAGCCATTACTGAAGAGATGAACTCTGTGTTTTGCACGTTACAAAGTCTGATCATATCAGCCATCCGAGAAAATGTTGCAGCAATAAATAAACAAGGCATGAAGGGTAGATTCGTAATATAAAACTTTCGGTGGGCAAAGAATATAAGAAAAGGATAAAAAAAGAACATCTAAACTAGTTTCACGTGTTTATTGGACCACGTGGAGTTTTCTACTACAAGCAAATAAGCTCTGAATTTCCGTAGAGGTGGCGAGCGTCACATGCGAAACGTATCACCTGTAGTGTAGTAGTCCATATGTCCTACTTAATATGTTTATCTTATGTTTTAAAATTGTCTTATTTAAAATATTTTATTGAAAAAATCAACAACTTTTATAAGGCACATTTCCCTTTATACATTTTTTTAATTTCCCAACAAAACAAAATTTAACTTTTCAAGGATAAAATTGTCGTTTCAATTATTTTATATCATATTTCTTACACATTCTTACACAAACTTTTTCTTCCTAAAACTGTGTGAAAAATCAACAATAAACAAAATAAATAGGACGGAGGGAATATATTTTAGTCGTACAAAGTTATTTTCATTAAATTTATATTTTAAGGGGTAAATAAGTTTTAAATTAGATAATTTTAAAGTTGTAAAAAATTGTAGGGAAACATTCGCTTATATTACATTTATTTTAATATTTTGAATTTCAATTGTTTTAAATAGCTTATTAATTTCATGAGTTATTCAATTACTACAAGTTTTTTTAAATATATATACTTTTATTGAATTTAAAACTTAAATGTGTTGCTATTTTAAATATCACACTTTAATTAGTATTATTAGAGATTGAATTCAAAAAATGATAAATATTAGTGCATTGTACATAGAATGAGTTCACATTACTTTAGAAGTGGTACTCAAGAGAAACCGATGAAGTCATGGTTTTCAATAAAAATAAAAATTAAAAAATGAATTAATTAAAAGTAAAATTATAATTTAAGCCCTTAAAAATAAAATTTATATTATTAATTTTCTCATAAATTTAAACATTTTAAATGGAGCCCTTATTAAATACAATGAGTTCCACAATTGTAAGATAAACTAGATACTACAATTTATTGTTAAAAATGATAAATTAGATAAAAAAATTTTATAAATTCATTATATATTGAATAACTTTAACGAATTCAAAATTTATTGGAGTTCAGTTCAAAAAACAATTCCCTCGATTTTTTTATCCTGACAATTCTCTCGACTTTGGACATGGATCAATATATTACGGGAATAAGATTTTCCACAAATGCCCTCCATTGTGACCGTTAGTGCCCCTTTTTTTTGGATTTTATCTTTTTCAAATCCCTGTCATATCCGTTTGATTACTCGTGGTCCTTAACTCCTAAGTTCCTGCTTCAAAATTTCGGCGGGTTTTAATTAGGATGCGCATAATTAAACGTAATCGTTAGTCGTAATTATTAATCGATATAATCGTTATATTTTACAAGTTAATTAATCGAATCGTTAAAGTTAAACGATTTCAGTTAATTGAACCGGTTAAAAATGATAGTTAATGGTTACGGTTACGAATTTTGATTAATGGTTAACCTATAGGTTAACCGTTATTAAATTATTTATATATATATATTTAAAATATAAAATAATTTTTTTAAAAATCAACTCACAGATATAAATATACACGCTCTTTTTTTAGTTCTAAACCATATTTCTAAAGTGGAGGTTTCATTTACCTTATGATTATTATATGTTAGTTAAAGATTTGTCTTTAAAACTTTAATGGTGTATTGCTACAATGTTATTGTTATGTGCTACAAAAATTTTAAACTTTAAACTTTAAAATATTATGAAGTTTGTGTGTTTTGTCTTGTGTTGAAACTTGATAGTATGTAAGTATTTTTTTTAATTATGGCGTAAGTGGTTAGAATATCTTTATTTAAATATTTTTATGAATATTTTAATATAATATTTATAGAAAAGATAATTATATTATTCTCTAAAAAATAGTGAACATGTGAGAAAAATTGTAGTAGGTTACATGTTAACCTATAACCGAACCGTTGGTTAACCGCGTCTTAACGGTTAACCGTTGTCGGTTAATCGTTTCTTAATGGTTAGGTTACGGTTAGCAAAATTCAATAACCGCTATAACGGTTAACCGTACCGTTTAGGCTAAACGGTACGGTTAACCTACCATGAACACCCCTAGTTTTAATGTATTTTGTTACAATTTTTAAAAGCATAAACAAAAAAATAAGTGTTCAAAATATGTTTTTTTTTTTAATTTCAAGTATTTAAAGTATATTTTTATAAAAGTAGGTGTTTAAAGCTTCAAAAGTTATAATTTTAGGTGTCTCAAATATGCCACGTGTCAAGCATTAATTGGTTTAAAAAAGATTAACACCATTAATTGGTTAAAAAATTTAAAACCCATTAACGGTCAGGCACCTAAAAATATAACTTTTGAAACTTTGAGCACCTATTTTTACAAAAAAAATACTTTAAGCACCTAAAGTTCAAAAACGACATACTTTAGGCACATATTTTTCATTTAAGCCATTTTAAAAAGATAAATAAAACTTTTAGTGAGAAATAATATTTCTTTAAAATAAATAATATATATCACTTTTCATTATTCAAATAATTAGGGTAACGTAAATGATTACAAATTACAAAATGAATTAATTTGTTACTAACTCATATTTTTTAATAGTTTAAAGATGGTTATAAAGTAGTATCTATTCATACATATTTTTAACCTTTTGACAATGTGCATATACCTTGTAGACAGAGCAATTTGAACACATATTTCTTAGGATGAACATCATCCGCTTTTCTACTGTGACACTTGTTGACAGGGGCATTTTAAAGATTTTGGGGACCCTGTGCAATTTTTAAAATGCGGCCCTTAATTTATAATCGGTAAGAGATATAAATTTTTTTCTTCCAAAAAATTACCTTAATAGAAAAAATATTATTATATTATCCTCTTGAGCAACAAAAAACTGACTTATAAACATCTAAAAGTCAAACTTTTTTACTTAAAAGGTGCCATTATTTTTGCATGTTTAAAGTTTTAGATAATTGTTATATATACACATAATTATATATACAAATTTATAATTTTTTACAACTATTTAATATAAATTTTCTATTTTTGGGCCCCTCTCTGGGGGCCCTGTGCGGTTGCTCCTATCGCACCTGTCCAAAATCCCCATTGCTTGTTGAGCTCAACTCATATTTTAAAATACGAAGAAAAATAATATATCTACTTAACATAGGATTATTATTTCATACGAGGCTTTAGTTCAAATAGCAAGGATAAAATATTACTCTTTAAAGATATAGTATAATTTTCACTCATAAAAATACAATTTAATTTGAAAATATGTTTTACATAATTTTCACTCACTTTTGTGAATGTGTTATTGTCTAATTTATATATACAATTAATCGAAAATAACTTGAAATTATTGTATGTTTATTAAAATAGTATGTCAATATAATTTTTTAAATGATTTTTATTATATTAGATCTAATTGTTTTAAACATGACACACAAAGTATATAAATATAAAACATATATTTATTAAAATCAAACTTTTTATTCTTTTTCATGCATACAAAACATTTAACTATAAATTGAACTGGATTTTGTTATACCTATATTATGATTGGACAAAAATATTTTAAGTAAAAATACTTTTTTAAAATTGATAGTAAAATGATTATAGGTGGAATGATAAAAGATTTATATATAAATTCATTTGTTTTATGTTTGAACCTAAAGTAATGAATTTAAATTGTTTTATTTAAAATTATATAAAAATATAATTAGAAAAAAAAAACAATTTCATAGTAATATTAACTAGCATTTAAATAAAGATATTTTAGTCATTTTATAATAAGTATAGATGAGACATCAGTTGTGTTGATGAGGTTGAAGCTAGTATAGACGAGGCATGACTATGTTTGTAACGATGAAGCCTTGAGATCTTAGGTGTTCATATGTAAAATATTATGTGTGAGTTTTCATATCAGATTTATTGTGGTTTAAATTTTATTATGTGTTGTTATTTAGATTGATTCTATAATTCTGTTTCTGCATTGTATTAATTGTTTTATATAGCAAGCAACGTTGAAAATATTATATAAAAAAAGTAAGATTTTAAACAAAAGTGTTCAGTGTTCTAAGTGCTCGGTTCTCCTCCCAAATAATTTGAGCAAGTATTCCTTTTTTTTTTCTACAAAAAAAAAACTATATGTATTAAAGTGATTTTATGTACCAACTTCGTTTCTAGACTAAATCCCGAAACTTTTCACTATAACCCTTTGGCCTTTACTTTCAATCTTCCTGTTGGATTAGCTGCATGTGTTTTAGAACCCCATGCCACTTTCTTGTTCAAAGATCAACCTGTTTCTTTACTTTCTCCAGAGCGAAGCAGAGTCTTTGCTCTGTTTCTTTTATGAGGCCAGTACTGAAGCAGATGTATTGGTTTATTTTTAGTTCTTTCTCTACATATTTGTATCGCTTCATCTTTCTTTATTCCTTTGATCTTTTGATATTGATATTCTTTTACTCAAGTTTTATCAATGCAGAAGCTTTTTTTTGGTTATTATTGGATTTAAATTCTTAATAGAAAAAAAATGTAAGTACTTCGACTGTAATTGTTTGGTTGTAGTCTGGGTGGGGGAGAACCGGAAGCACATTTTCTCTGCAATTTCTTTGACTGTTAAGGTGTACGGGGGTAATTTCTCGATTCTCACTTCAAATTTTTTACTTTAAAAGCCGATTACCTGCTATTTCAGTTGATTCTTTCTGAATAATAACTCCCAAATTTTGCACAATGTAATGCAGGTTGAACTAGGTTGTTAGATTATAGTATTAGTCACAATGTTTAGTAGATGGAGCAATTCGCATCACAACAAGGTGAATGATTCATTCCAGCAAGGTAATAAAGTTAGACCGGTTTGTGATTTTTTTTGGAAAACTTGTGTTGTCTACTCAAATCTCCCTTTGCTGCTCTTCATCTTCACTGGTAAATAATTATCAATGTAAGATTATATGTTTTGTCGAGACTGGACAAGTATCTAGGCAAACTTTCATGCAAAACAGAGTAGGTTTTTATGATTCCATTCATCTAAAGAAAACATGAAATCCTGCAACAAGAAAGATCAACGAGCCACAACAAAGTATCCAGAAACAAGATGGATATGCAGACAAAATAGCTGCGTGTTCGGAGTTGATGAGTGATAGCTTAGAAAGTAAATCCAACGCATGCTTTACACGGATACAACATTTTGTGTTGAAACATTGTCAAATCTAGGCCTGCTTTCGATTTCAGCTCGGTTCGTTCTAAAAGAATCTCCACTTGGCTTATTTTCTATTTGGTTTCTTATAACCATTTTATATTTGGCATGAAGTCAAAAAATGGCTCCAAGCTAACCTAGTTCAAAGGCTTAAGAGAGAAATAAAGCTGAGGATTGAGGAAGTTGAGAATTGAACCTAAAGGCATAATGCATAACCACCGGGTTAACCTAGTTATTTGTTTTTTTACCAAATATTATATCTATCTCTATTATTTTTTCCTTCACGGTCGATTCCTCCACTAAAGCCATTCTTCCCAATTCCTCGAGTCAAACTTCATTCTTTTCCAAACTAATTAATTGTTTTAAAGAATTTATTAATTGCACTAGATAAGTCAGTCAATTCTGATTTTCCTTAATCTCCTAAAAAAATGCTATATATTTTAATTTTATGAGTCATGAAGCTTCAACTTCAATTCCCTCTGTAATTAGTGAGGTTTGTCTTCTCTAAACAAGATAATACAGTGTAGGAAATTAGAAATTGAGTTTCATCTTTTAAAACTGCAATGGAGTACTTTTCATCTACTTACCGACACAAACTTCCACCTTGCTGTTCCTACAACATTGCCTATTCGTAACTCACAAGCAAAAACCAAATAATCACTCACACATTCTTCTTTGTAAAAAAAAAAAACAAACCAAACCAAAGATTCGTGTTCTTTTAGCAAACCCAAACTGTAACTTTCTCTTTATAAAATCAAACCACATGTATTAACCCTAGTGTCTGATCGGCATTTCCATCAGAGCTAAAGGAAATATGGATACATATCGTGATAGAGATGGTTACAGGTCAGTTTGGGTTGATTTGAGAGCAAACGAGGGCGCCATTGGTGGAAAGAATGACTTTGGTGGGGGAATGGACAGTGAAGGAGAGAATAATAGGGATAAATAATAATAAATGTGATAAATATGATATTTGGTAAAAAAATCAAATAACTAGGTTAGCCTGGTGGTTAGGCATTATGCTTTTCATTCACTAGGTCTAGATTTGATTCTTAGCTCCCTCAGTCATCCTCAACTTTTATTTTTCTCTTAAGCCTTTGAACCAATCAGATGATACCACGTATCATCATCTGATTAGTTATAAAATAATATAAAATAAATACTAAAAATAATTATTTTAAAAAAATCGTGATAACTCGTCTGTAAAGTGTCACATCATCAAGCCATGCCATGTAGACATACCACATCAGCGAAGGGTGTTGACTGAAGGTTTCCATCCAACGAGGGTGAATTTTGAACGAAAATGAAACGTTAGAAGTTTATTTGCACTAAAAAGAATAGGACTAAGGTGACCAAAAAGTCAAACGTTGGGAGCTTTTTTTGACTTTATGCCTTTATATTTCAAGATTAAATAATTGACTTGAAGTCGATATAAGGTTCAACATTTGATTTTTATAATGGAATTGTGGGCACTTTTAGGCTTAGACGCACCAAAAGTGGCTGAAAACAATTGCCGTATAATCATATCCACCTTTTACTTTAGCCGTTTATGTTGTGGGATTATGCCACTTCGCATTTCAATCTCTTATATTTTTCAAAGATTTGTGTTTTTGGCTGGTTTGATGGATACTTGATAATTGCATAGTAATCGTTGAAAGCATGACGCAGAGAGCTGGAAGCTAAATGCTAGGCAACCATTGAAGAAATGTAATCATCAACTCCAAGACTAAAGTTGTTGGCAAAAAATAAAGTTGAAAGCTTTATCTTTGTTTTCCCACTCCAGAAAATAAAAAAGGGGTTCTATTTTGTTTCTCTCGCACAATTCTCTTGAGCAAGTCCTTTCATAATTCAAGCACTTCAATTGTTGCAATAATTCTCCAAATGCTAGAGAGGTCTATGTAATTATACAAGAAGGGGTCATTTTTATTTATTTGGAGAAATTCAAATACAATGAAATGAAATGAAAGTACACAATTTTAAATATAAAAAACCCTATATTTATGTTATGTTCATATTATTTCTTCGAAGTTATATCTAATTAAACTTATTAAATTTTGTGGTATATAAAAAAATATTTTTCAACGTATACAAAAACTTATAATCATTAAACCTAGAGGGGAAAATATGACCCTGGCTTCTGTTAAAAGTTCTCTTTATGAAAATCGAACTTTGTGGAGGTCCTGTGAGAGAAATCCAAAGCTAATTGTTTTAGCTCCTTGGTTAGTGCGGGTGCCCCACAGTAGAAAACTCCTGCATCGTTGAAGTCATCCATGGAAGAGAAGTATAGTAAGTAAATACAATTAGAAAGGTAGGCATAGATTAGGCAAAATGTGGTTAGTTGAAAAGCAAAAACTGACCAATCCTTGCCTCGGGATGATGCAGGGCAATCTTCTTATACACTTGGCGCCAGTTTGGCTTGGCAAAGTGGGATTTGACCCGAGTTCCCGACACGACGTCTACACCGTTTTTCGCATGGTGCAATGATTGAAGCATCGCTATGAGAGCCGATCGGGCATCTCCTTCCTCGTACACGCTGGTGCAATAATTGTGGAGTTCGATCACTTGCTTCTCGTCCATATCGGCTACTTCGTTCATTATCCCTTTGAACCATTCAAACGACCCTTGTTCCCTTGTTACCCAATAGAAGTAGGCTTTCCTTGCCTTGAAGTTGAACCCTTTGTTGTTCTTGTTGTAGTTCCCATTCTCCAAGGCTGACCCCGGAACTGAATCCTCTTCCATTTTCATGTTGTTGATGATGTCCTTCACAATGCTGATCATTGGGGTGGCACCGATTCCGAGCCCCACTAGGAGCACCACGTCGTACTTCATGTAGTCTTGTGCCGGAGCTCCGTATGGACCGTCGATCAAAATCTTTGGGAAGCTGTAGATCAATGAATAAGATATAAAGCAATTCAATATACACATTACACATTATTAATGTTGGTTCCTTCAATGGCTTGAATACAAAGATGAGAAATCTTACCTCGTATTGGTTCCTTCTGCCCTAAGCAATCCACTCTTCCCAGCAGTTGGAGGGTGACAAACCTGTTTAGTATTTGAATCCGATATAAGTAAAAACTGAAGGCATTTGATTTCGGTTTCAAGTTTTAACTTTAGAGGAGAGGGGGAACATTAACCAACCTCAGAGAAAACAGTTTTGAGCTGCCTTGTCCAGTCACCCAGAGTTCGAATGTGAACGCTAAGGTAGTCATCTCCTGGTGCTGAAGTGATGGAGAATGGATGCCTGCACTCTCCAATGGTTCGTTTAGTTAACGAAATAGTAGAATTGAAGCAAAGCGAGAAGTGGAGTAAGGACTGTAATGTACATACCACTCAAATGAGGAGACTGCAGAGCAGTTGACAAACATGTATTGCCCACTTTTGTATTTGAATCCTTGGGGCTTTGACATGTGCAGTGCCAATACATTTCCGGGATATACAGCAACCTTTTCGGATTTGTGAAGAAAAGAAAATAGAATATCAGTATGTTTCGGAGAAATGTGGACACTTTCAGTGCAACTGGCTGCAATTGTAAGATACATGAAGGATACAATATATGCTTTTTATACCTTGAGAATTTTAACTGCCTTGATACTTGATCTCAAAGCTCGAATCAACCTTTCGCAAGCATATAGAGTGATTGGTACTGCGAGATACATCCATGTCTGCAGTTAAGATACAGAGATTGACTACTGTCAACGATCATACCATTGGACAGAATCAGAATGAGAAGGAACACGAAGAAGAAAAAGCTTACCGTTTTCTGATACCATTTCTTGGAGAGGTACAGGTAAATACCATGAACAATGAGGAGGGTGTAGACAATAACGAAAAGGTGATGGGAATACCAAAATGCATTAAATCCAGTGAGCCTCTTAAGGAACTTGGGAAGATTGAGCTTGTTGCGCCTGAACCACGGAGTGGCAAGTGTGAAAGCTATGGCCATTAGCACCACCATTATAATACCTGTTACACCTTCAACTCCCTTCACAAACCACCAATAGTTTGGAGGTTGCTCTTCCCCGAAGTAAGGTTCCATAGGCTCGTATTCTTCCTCAGTGGCGTGAAGAAGCCGTGGGAAATCACAGGTTAAATGAGCACCTCCATGTAGGATCACCCCGATCGTAATTCCAACGGCAATAACCTGAATATTACATTACATTGCATTAAAAAACAATCTAATTTCAGATTACGAACTTGGAAACTATTCCAAGAGGCAACAAAGCTAAACGACTTCACATTAATAGTATCAGTAACCTTGTGGAAATTCAAGTTGTCATCAAAAGGAACAACAGTGCCCAATTTTGTCTTGTTTCTAAGCCAAGTGATGGTGTTCCGGCACACTGGTAGCAAAATCAAAGCCATGTTGAATTTAAGAGTCTCAGCACCTCCTTTAGCAATGCAAACACAGTAGCCCATCACATCGAAAACGGCCTTGTCCCGGTACTGCACGAACTTATAAGCGAACAAGCCACCCACAATTCCAAGCCACAACATCATAACCCAGACCCTTTGCCAATTATCCATTATAAAGTACTTGGTCTTGTCATACCACCTTTTTAATGGGTTGTTCTCTTCAGTAGGTTTCAATTTCTGGCTTAACATTTGACTCAGGATACGGCTATCGCTTACCCTAACGGATTGATTCGGAGCTTGCAATAGGAGCATTTCCAACTGGTTAATCTGTTCAGCGCCAAAGATCAATAAACATTAGGAAATAAAGATAGCAGAAGACAAAAACAAGATAGATTTGACTTTGGGGTTGGTCTGTTTACCATGATGTATCCAGCATCATCTGGATCTAATTCTTCCATGATCATAGCGGCATACTCATCAGCCTGTTTCTGAATGTTGGAAAGTTTGTTTGCAGAAGCACTGAGAGTGATAATCTACAATATAAAATTCACACTGTTAGGAAATGTTGAAAAAAAATGACAATATTTATGTAATTTTTTTTTTTTTTTGGGGGGGGGGGGGTGGGGATTTGCAGTTAGTTGAATGAGGTCGGCATATGACCTACCTCCTTCACTTCTTCTTCTGTGATCCTTCCATCAGAGTCTTTGTCCACCCTGCACCATAACAAATTACACTTAGTAAAGAATAAATTTACATGGATAAAAGTAAAAAAAAGTGTTTAGCATAAATGGAGGGAATCAACTTTACATGTCGAAGAAAGTTTGGAGTCTAGAATCAAAGCTTTCGTCAGAAATCTGATCCCAGAACAGTTTGAGTTGTATTTTATTGATGAATTCACCGGTTACATTATGCCTCCGAGCCAGTGCCTGAAACAGCTCACCGGCAAATTCTTTAGACTGGTTCATCCCTGTATTTGAAAGACGAAGAAAAAAAATGTAAAGTTATATAAACTTGATGCTCCTTCCAGGGTGAAGATATTTGGGTCGCGAAACACGTACCAATGCATTCGGCGAATTGGGATCGGTGAAGAAAGCCATTACAGGAAGCAGTTAAAGCATCAAATCGCTTTTCGATCGAGGACCATCCATTTCCGGAGGCCCCTGTTTTTGCAGTGATGAACTTGAGTCCTTTCAAGGCCTGAGCTGCTGCAGATTTAGTCCTATCGAATCTCCTCCCCGCATTAGAAGGTCTCCTCGAAACTACACGTTTCAGCTCCTGAGAAACCTGCTTGATTCGAGCCGATGTGTTCCTCAACAAATACGAACGAAAAGAAGACGACTTGTTCTCCAGGGTTCGCTTAGCTAGCAACGATAACTCGGGGTCTTCGTGGCCCCCATCGGCACCTTGAACGCTGTGAACCGCGACGGAGTCGTCGAGGATATCGAGGGTGATTTCGACGTAGTCTTCATTTCCAGAAGAAGAATCAAAAGCAGGCAGGCTGCCGGTGGAGTTGGTCTTGGCCATGCTGATTTCATGCGGAAGATTGAATCTTGCACTCTTTTTGGAAGCTCTTTTGTTTCCCCCACCTACGAGTATCGGTCCACTGAACGTTGCCCTTTCGCTTACTATGCTTTCAGAATCGGAACTGGCCTCCGAATACCCTCCTTCGTTCTTCATTTCTCTGGTATTTTTTTTTCAGAGTATATGAACAGAAAATTTGAACAAATCTTATATTAATGGAAACGAAGGATGTGATTGTCAACTTTTAGATGTAGAGACAAAGGGTTCAAAGTTGTTGTTTTTTTTTGGCACTAAATTGACTAAACAATCAAGAGTTGGAGATTCTCAAAAGAAAAAGAAAGAGATGAAGGAAGATTTTTTTTTTTCCTTTCTTTTTTCCGCTTAAAGTTGTGTTTTGGTTGTACAATTGAGACAGGGGGAGAGAGTAAATAGCTTCCTTATATAAATGGAGTAATAGAGTAGACAGAGCATTCGAGGAAAACTAAAAAACAGTCGGAAACGGAAAATGAAATGAGAAACTTACAGGAAGTCAGCTTCTTGCCGCCGGTCAAGTCAAACACCCTTCGGCTTTCATACCCCATTTATATTAATTTCATATCCATTAATCTAAGAAAAATCTTTAAATTAATAACTAACATGAGTTAAAATTATCATTAAACAAATAAATTTAGAGATTTAAATTCTTTTTATTTCTTTAATAAATTTAGAGATATATCCTCAAAATAAATATTTTGACTATTACACAAGATAAGACAATATAAATATTGTTAATTTAAATAAATCTCTTAACTTTCGATTATAACTTAAATAAATCAGAAAATTTTACAACGGCATATCGCTAAACACCACAAACGTTGAACACTGATGAATATTATTAAATTAATTAATAAATATTAAAAATCTGAAGAATGCAACATATAATTAATAATTATTTAAAATAAATTTTAATTAAATTATTTTTTATATATTTCAATTTTTAATCTTTATTTTCAAATAATTTGATCAAATATCAATCATAATAAATCTTTAAATTAAAAAACTCTAAATATTTTTCTCCTCCTTGCCATTCCCAAATTAGTATTTTGGTGTTACTTATTGTTGACTGATTATCGAAGGTTTAATTAGCTTAATGTTCGATTTTTCTTTGCTCAATGTGTTTCTCAAACAAGTTCTGAAAACGAAGCGAACTTAGGGTTCTAATTCCCAAATTAGTAAGTATTCTAGTGTTATTGATTGTTGACAGATTATCGAAGGTTTAATTAGTTTAATGTTCGATTTTTCTTTGTTCAGTGTGTTTCTCAAACAGGTTGTGGAACTGAAGCGAATTTAGGGTTCTAATTCCCAAATTAGTATTTTGGGAATGGCAAGAGGAGAAAAAGATTTAAGGTTTTTTTAATTTAAAGATTGATTACAGTTAATATTTGATCTAATTATTTAAAAATAAAAATTAAAATATAGAATATATATGAAAAATAATTTAATTAAAATTTTATTTTAAATAATTATTAATTATATGTTGAGTCATTCATATTTTTAATATTTATTAATTAGTTTAATTATGTCCAACAATATTTAACGTTAATAATATTTAACAGTATATGACGCACGTAATAGATTCATAAAAATAATTTTAAATCTCAACCATTACATTAAAAACATAAAAACGCATCATTGAAAAAATTAAGGTGGGTTGTTTGCTTGGCAGTTTAGATAAAGGTAATAATTACAACAAAATTTCGTTTTATTCACTGACACAATTAGTTTGAAAAAAATGTAAGGTTTTCTTACGTGGTTTTACCCGCATTTTCAAACTTACAACTAAGGTTTTGTTTGCGGTTAAGGTTGCAAAATCAAGGTTTGGGATAAACTAAGGTTTTGCAAAAGCTAATTTTTATAGCTTTTGGCAAACTAAAGTTTGAGAAGCTAGTTTGGAGAGTAAACCAAGGTTTTGACACTCAAAAACTGTCTATTTTTAGTTGCTTCTGACTTCTCAAACTGACTTTTCCACCCAGAAACAATAACAAACAGGGCCTAAACTTCGCAAAAAGACGTGATGAAAAGCTTCAAGATTTTTTCTTCTTTCTTTAACTTGTAGGAAATAAAACCAAAAATAACAATAACGAAAAAAATCATAAAAGAAAATCACATTGTTAGGTATTCTGGAAATGATATATTTTCAGTTTTTATTAAATATAATTTCAAAATAAAAACGAATTAAACACAAAATTTGCAAATACTAAAAATAATTATAGACTATCATCAACATTTCAAATATATTTTAAAGCTAAAATCTTTTAGCATTCCTTATATTATACAAAAATTATGGATTTAATCTATTTATTCTAAATTGGTCACTTTTAATTAGAATAATTATTTGTGCATGCAATACATAAATACAAAATAATGTTACATTAATAACGATAGCAGTAACTTGTAAAAATTGAACCAAATCAAATTCCATATACTACATATCACATTTTATCAAAGTTCATGTATAGTTTTGGCATTTATCCCTTTTTAGTCCTTATATACTTTTGGAATTTCGGTTTTGATCTAAACAATCTAGCGAAATCTAAAAAGTTAATTTTGCTATTTGACCATGTATTATGCATAAGTTGTATACTTAATTCATGTTCTACAACTTGATCAATTTAAATCACTATAGTTTTAGTTATATTTTTCTTGTGTTATTTAAATCGAGACTTAAATTTTAAAATTTGAGAAAGTGCAACGATTTAAATTGACCAAATTAAAGTATAAAGACTAAGTCCGTAACTTACACATAATATAAGGACTACTGACAGAATTTTACGGTTTTTAGAATTTTTTGTGCTCTTTTACCATTACAACATTGGAGGTGTAGTTCTTAAGGTTTAAACTCTGGTGAAGAACTAACAAGTTGTTAATTTGGGTGATAGCAGTCTTAACTTCCGTTAGGTTAAAAATGGAAAATTGAAATCGTAAAAAATATTCTACTTTCAACTTGACAGGATAACATACAAACAACCTTTGTCACTAAAACAACTTTGTTGACTTTCAAATATAAATCTTAAAACTATTATTCGTATATACATATAATAAAGAACAAAATGTGAAACTTTGCAGTCTATTTAAGATAATAATTCGTAAATTTATCGTATTTATAATTATAAACATGTCAAAAATGTACACACAAGTAACAAATTAAATATATTACGTGAATTACATAGAACGTACCATATTGCGTTGAATTGTGAACCTTTAGAATGAACATTTGTATTTTCTTCTTGACCCTAATTTTTTAAACAATAATTTATAATAATAATAATAATAATAATAATAATAATAATAAAAGACTGATTAACCGCTATCGTTTGAGGCAAAACCTTCCTTGCACAACCGCCAAAATAAATATAAACAAGCTTCTGTATGAAAATGTGATAAATGTACAAACAGTTTGTTTAATCCTAAGTTCTAGAAATAGGTATGTTAAAATACTCTGCTGACCGCTGGATTTAATACATTTTGATTATTAAAATTATAATTTTAACATTTCAAAGAAGGCAAAACACACAATTGTTGACATATAATCTGAGCAACCACTGCATTGTTGACATATAATTAATGATTTATATTTATATTAATAATGTAGAAATAATAATAATAATACTTGTTAAGACTTCTAAAATATTCATTAATTTATTGATAATATATTCGAATATAATTCAATAAATTTTATACTATTCTGCCATAAAATTCAATTTTTTAACTAATTATTCGGCAATACTTCCTAACTATAAATAGGTTGTCGCGTTGGAGAAATAATATTCAATGATGTACAATACATATAATTCGTGTAATAAACTCAACTTGAACTTGTTTAACTTGTTTCATTAGTTAACTAGTTCTCATATCAAGTCTTCACAAACGTAAAGAAAGAACGTATGAAATGGGTCAGAGTTTATTTTCCAATTATTCCACCGTAAATAGTATTGGATTTGCCCGATCAGTTTCCATGGACCAAATTGAGTTGGATATGAATTGATATTAAAAGATGACATATATGTTCAAATTTAATTCAATCGCACGATATAAGTTTTAAATTTCGGCGAAACTATTTAAAAAAATCGGCGAAACTCAGTTGGATACATCTCAGAAAAATTATTAGATGGACTCGGCTCACCACATCATTCATAGTCCATCCAATAACATTCATCAATTTTAGTGTAACTTCCAAATAACTACTCACTCCTTAGTTACTATAACAACGGCCCCGCCCGCGGGTGGGGTGTTGGTCGCGTTTTTACGAAAAATAAGTTTGAATGGAGTCGCCATCAATCTTCTTTTTTTAGGTGAGATTGGATTACCTAAAAACCCGGTTATTTTAATAAAACTTGTTTATGTCATTCTATTAAAACAACGTTTTTGGTCTGCAAAACCAGAAAAACAGGTTCGGGAATCGGTTATGTGTGGGGAAGGGTGAGCACCCCACAACGCCCAAAATTGGTACCTGGTCGATTATTTGGTGTCTTAATGATGGAAATTAAGAATTCAAATTTAATTTAAAATTTGTGACCCCTTAATATATTTCAAAAGAATGCTTCTGTGTATTAAAGGAATTTACACCCCTATACCCGGGGCATAATTTTCGTTAGATTCCGAATGAATAGAACCTATTTTGAAAATTTGCAAATTGAAAAAAAAAAGGTATTTTACGATAGAGATTAACGGAAAGCGGCACCACTTACGTTCGGGGTACGTTTTTCACGAGAATCTCTAATAAAAGATTTAAATTTAAAATTCGATCAAAACAATGTATAAGATATGTATACGGACAAAAATACATATACTTTTTTATAAATATATATATCATAATAATAAATGTTAACTAATAACTCAAAAAAAAAAACAGAAAATTCTCTCAACTTATCTGTCATGCCCAGACGGTCGATGGTTCATCTGTCGTGTGCCACCGTTCGCCGACGACGGTGAACCGCCGCGAACGGTGGTCGAAGTCCATGTCGGAGATGGGTTTGGTTCGGTTTTGGGTCTTGATTTCGAATCTAAACTTTATTTTTTCTAAACCTCACTTAAATAGAGTAAATCTAGAAAAATTCGAATGAGTTTTTATCTTTTTTTTAATATGTTCTTGCCTTTTTGATTTGTTTTTTTTTTTACTTCGAATCTCTCCATGACCTCCTTATTTTGAGACTAAAAACTAGCTTGGCTCTTGAGTAATTGAAAACACACGTCACACAACCGACCAGGATTATGAAAATATTAGCTTCTTTAGGAATTCAGAGCACCACAAGCGTGAAAAGGAGTTTGGCTGCGTTGTCTGCATTGAAACTTTGAAATCATATTCGCAAACACTGTCCCCCGAAAGGGGAAAAAAGGAAGAAAATCTGCAAATCTAAACGAGAATATTGATCGGAGTAAGATTGTAAATATTTGTGGCCATACAGATTGATTATTGTAAATACAAAGTCAGACAGGCTTCGACATTTATACCTACACAATCATTCCCTTCCCCTATGTTTAAACTATCTAACGAACTATTGCCAAAGAAACGTAAAATACTGAGACAAAAACAAATAACTTCAGGGAAACTACTCAATAAAAATCTGTAGTAGACAAGATGGTGGTATATGCGTTTGGATTTCAAGGGAGTGGGACTGTGATGCTAATGTTGGGAATCAAAGTGCGAAAAATTTCCCTCTTGAGATTAACCGGCTAAAATAGAGAAATAAACTAGAAAACAATACAATAAAAGAACAAAAGATTTTTACGTGGAAACTCTCAACCGGAGAAAAAACCACGACCGTTGTCAAAGACAACCTGAGAAACCACTATGTAAAAATTGTTACAACACAAACTATTCTCACAAACCCGATACCCCAAGTACACCCGAAAAAATATTTAACTACACCTTTCACCACTCTAATACAAGAGAATAGAAAGGAATTTAGAAGCCAAATAGAACTCTCAATACTTGACTTGGTACATTTGAAAATGGAAATAGTTAGGCCTATTTATAGTTGAGTTTTAAGGACTAACTTACAAATAGCCTAATCTTTAGGTACCAGAAAATAATTTTCCCATTAATTATTTCCAACTTGCCAACTTGTTTTTCCTCCATTTTCAACATTCGGTGGCTGCCATCTTAGACTTTGGTGGCTACCACCCTTGACAAATTTCAAGTCATTTCTCAACAAATCTCCACCATGACTTAAAATTCCACCGCTTTCACAATCTCAAAACAGAAATTGTCGTACTCCACCATAAAAAATACACCTGTATAAAAATAAACTTCGGCACGTCGAAAATGCTAAAACTTATGGTGCAACTTCCATGTTGGCTCCCTTTGAAAGTTCATCAGCCATCGACACCATACACCTTGCATCAATGCCAACCAATGCTCGTGTATAACATCAGATCTGCTAGCAGCAACACATCCTCTTCCATGGTAAAGCGGAGATACTATGAGGACGTACTTCTCAACTTCATAGAAGAAAATCATCTCATGTGACAAGCGAGACGATGCTAGTTTCTGATTCGGAGCATGTTGTCGAACTTGTTCCTCCTGGACAATTTTTCTTTACATGCCCAGCCTTTCCACACTTCCAGCAAACGACATTCTTTTTCTTCTTCTCGTTCACTGCCAATATCGAGTCTGTTGAATCACGAACTGTGAAATTACGACCTCCATTCTTCAACCTTCTCTCCTCAGAAATGAGCTTATTGGCAATCTCTGAAAAATCCAGAGTTTCCTTCCCATACATCAAAATAGGTTTCATGTGTTCATAGGAAGTCGGAAGAGACAATATAAGCCGTAGAGTTGTATCTTCATCATTGATCTCAACTCCAATAGACTCTAATTCAGTGACAATATGATTGAGTGCACTACGATGATCTGAGATCCTGGAACCTTCATCCATACGCAAGGTATGAAACTGCTCCTTAAGGTGCAATCTGCTTGAAATGCCTTTCCCTTGGTACAATGCTTCAAGTTTCTCCCAAATCTCTTTTGCACTGGAGATTCCTTTCACATTAGGAAGAACATTCTTTGCCCAAGCCAAGCGAATTGAACTTGCTGCTCTCAAATCAAGATCCTCCAAATCTTCATCACTCATACTAGAGTCGGCTTTTCCAGAATCATTGCTGGCAGGCTTTCCTTTTAGTGCCTTGTGCGTCCCCAATTGTATTAACATGTCTTTCATGTTTATTTGTCCATCAAATTTCCCTATGTCAATCTTCATGGCGGATGTCATCGGAACTGAATGTAGTCCGTGAACAATGCACCAGGTAGTTCCCAGGAAAGAGAGGTAGATCGCAAGGATCGCTCAAATACCAAGTCTTTCCTTAGCCAGAACTTTCCTAGACATGCACTTTCACACTACCACAGTAACCATCAATCAAGAAGAAGCCAAGAACAATCTCCAAAAAACCACGAACTCAAAGTAACCGTGAGAAATTTTCTTTTCCAAAATGGAAGTTCAGACAATGCTGCAACCACAAGGATAAGAAAATTATCACTCATTCAACCTCGCTCTGATGCCAATTGTTGGGAATCAAAGTGCGGAACAATTTCCCTCTTGAGATTTACCGACTAAAATAGAGAAATAAACTAGAAAACAATACAATAAAAGAACACACAATTTTTACGTGGAAACTCCCAACCGGAGAAAAACCATGACCGTTGTCAAAGACAACCCGAGAAACCACTATGTGAAAATTGTTACAACACACAGACTATTCTCACAAACCCGATACCCCAAGTACACCCGAGAAAATATTTAACTACACCTTTCACCACTCTAATACAAGAGAATAGAAAGGAATTTAGAAGCCAAATAAAACTCTCAATACTTGACTTGATACATTTAAAAATAGAAATGATTAGGCCTATTTATAGTTGAGTTATAAGGACTAACTTACAAATAGCCTAATCTTTAGGGACCAGAAAATAATTTTCCCATTAATTATTTCTAACTTGCCAACTTGTTTTTCCTCCATTTTCAACATTCGGTGGCTGCCATCTTAGACTTTGGTGGCTGCCACCCTTGACAAATTTCAAGTCATTTCTCAACAGCCAATTTAGATGAGCTTCCGTTTGAAGGTTCGAGTGGTTGCTCGGTAAGTACGAACCAACAAACCAACTCCTATACCAACGCCGAGACAAACGCCAAGACTGATCCCTACGCCGACTCTTACTCCTGCATTGAACCATGAGAGCTCACCATCTTCATTATCCATGTACTCTGTTCTTCTCCAGAAGATATTGTTGTAGTCTTCATCGTTCGATTGTTTGTAGTTTCGGTATTCTGGTAACTGTGAATGGAGATCGGAAAGTAACGGAATGAGTTAGAGACGAGCTGTGTGTTGTATTGTAGGAAAGAAAACAAATTATTGAAGGGGGAAAAAGAAGATAAAAAAGTAACAGGAACATTAAGAAAATAAGTAATGCTGTGTGATCCTTGGACTGTTACTGCTGGTTTCCCTTATCAAGGCAGTGTAAGAATATTCGTTCTATCATTCAGAATTGAGTTTGCCGAAGACTGAACCTTACATCACTGACACCAAGAGTCCCGGATTCTACCAAGTCACAAGACATTCTCATCCTCTGAAAAAATAACAATAACTAATCCAAGGGATCCCACAGAAGATAACAGCAAATACAAATACCTAAACCTTACACGAAATACTTCCGACGACGGTTCGGCACAAATTTGTTTCCCCATGATAAGATTTGTCTCTAAAGAGAAAGATATCTAGTGGATGGGGATACCCCAACAATAGAAGGGCAATAAACAGCCAGGAGAGGTGGCCTCTACCTGACAGCAAACCTGGATGGCTCTAGTGTGTTGGTAAGAAAACTGCAAAATTAGGGCGTTAGCACTGCTAAAGAATAAAATTATTTTAAATAGAACTTGAACCGTGTCATGGATAGCACCACTGCCTTAAAAACAAATTTGCCCCAACCAGTGTAGTTGATGCTATAGGCAGATCGTCCCCCAAGATTAGCACGGACTCTTCAAAAGTTTGTACACTCAAACTTCGAAGTGGAGATCGGCGGCATTTCTCTTCTCGATCAGAAAACTCAAGAAACCTTTGGAAGTAAAGAGTGTTTTGTTTTAAAATACTTTGTAATCGACTTGTGTAAAATGAGCCGCAAAAGACTCATATTTATAGTTGTAAAACAGGGTCAAAATCGTAAATTTTCACTCTCCAATAAACACAAAATTTATGTTGTTAAATGACAATTAAAACGAAAAAATCAACAGCCAAATTACAACTTATACAGCTGCAACTCTTGAACGAACAAAGACTAAAAAACAGTTCAGATACGTCCACTCAAAAATATCCGTTCAAACAGCTGTTACAAAAATTAAACTGAAAATAGCTGTTACTAAAATTAAGCTGTTAACTGTTCAAATAGCTGAAAAACTATTGCAACGTTTTAGAATTAATTCAGTCTTTAATCATGTAATCACAGTATAAACGTTTAGAATTTCAAGTCATTCTTAATGTGGGATGAGCATTCTCCAACATGGTGGGCCTATAGTCGTCAGGTTCAGGCAGACCAATTTTACTGAAAAAGTACACAAGAGAAAGGGAAAGGAGATGTATCCCATCACTTTAAAAGTGTGCATTGCCCATACGCAGATGACACATATAGGATAAAGATTCCATTTCCCAGTCCATCCCATATCTTGCAAGTATGGACCATGTTTTGAGACAGGAAGCACGATGGCTGCCTTAAAACGGAGGAAGGAAACTTCACCGAATTTGAAATCACAGCACTTGACCAAAGCTTATGAATAAATAAACAGAACATGAGCTAGTAAAACGGTAAGATTAAGAATATAGCGTCAAAGCATGGCTTACACATAGCATATCTCAAACTCAGTCCACTAAAGTGAACAGAACAGAAAGGGAATGGAATTGCAATAGTGAATTGTCTGGTATTTACCTGCATATATCCAGGTGACATATCTTTCTGGCATTCAGTGCTCTTATATTCTGGGACTGCATCCAATGTTCCCTTGCGATTATGCTTCTTCCGGTAACTAAGTTGCAATGTTTTGGTCAAAATGATCGGTTTTCCACAGAAGCAACCAGCAACGTAGACCTCAATGGTCGGTGGTGATAATTTGGGACAAGAATTGAGCTTTCCCTTCAGGAAACCACTGCCGGATGTGATCTCTGATTCACAATTCATACTCCAATTTTTCACATTATTTTTCGATTCCCCGATGAAGCCATTATCACCAGAAATTTCCAAAACACCAGAGAGAATGAGATCATTTTTATCAAGCACCTCGAATTTCACACTTCCTGTCAACTTAACATTATCTGTACTCACAAAGGTGACTTCTTCTGATCTTCTATCTACACGATCCCTTCTAAGGAGTATAGAGACCTCATCAGAGTAAATGCTGCTTCTAATGCCATTAACTTCCAAAAGGGTGTCAGGCTCCAAGGGGATATGATTGAGAGTTAGAAACTCCGGAGTCGAATCATCAACTTGAAAATTGCTTACTCTAACATAGAAGACTCTCAAATCAAACCAAATTGATGATAATCCGGCACAGGGTAGGAAGGGTGAGTGCCGAATAATCTGAAGGTCGCCATCTGCTACTTTACCATTTTCTGGTGTTCCACAAAGACCCTCCATGATTGAGGAGCTTAATCCACACTGAATCCCTCTAACATCAATTAGAATCACAACAGCCGATGGACCATAGAAATTGGTATTGAACCGCCGGTAAAAACTGTCATAACATTAGGAGAGTAATGCCAGTCAAATAATCAGAAGCAATAAGTCATCCGAATCAGCTTGGTCGAAATTAAGGGAGAAGCAGGGGGTACAAGAACAAAGAATATATGAGCAGAATTGAAACAGAGACCTTGCATATGTTGGAAAAACCATAACTGAAAAAAGATAAGCAGTCAAACAGTATTATCTCCACGCCATAGAAAGAAGATAAGTTTCCAACTTTACTATATGATCATCCCCTAATAGAGATCATGGAAAAGTCTATTTTTTTTCCATTTTGAAGAACACACAATTAATTGTTGAATAACCCCAAAGTGATCAAAAGCAAAAAGGAAACGATTTCCTATTTACTTATCTGAATTTTCCATAAAACAACAAAAGAACTAAGACAACCATTTGGGAATTTAAGACAACTATCAACTTGTAAAGAATATTCATCAATTGGAAATTGAAAAAAGAAGTACCCACCAGCAGCTTCCGCAGGGGGGTCCTACAGATAAGCAAACCAGGAATCAGCTTTCTCTTATCTCCAAGTTTGGAACGAAAGCAAAACAAGACGATCTGATTGAAGAAACTATGAGTCTTTAATCATCTTCTTCTTCCAAGAGAAGAAAAAAAGAAAATAGAAAAAAGAGCTTTTGAGACTAAAAACTAGCTTGGCTCTTGAGTAATTGAAAACACACGTCACACAACCGACCAGGATTATGAAAATATTAGCTTCTTTAGGAATTCAGAGCACCACAAGCGTGAAAAGGAGTTTTCATTTGAAGAAAATAATCTACCAGGAAAGTCTTCCGTCCACAAAAATTCCAACTTGCAGTTGCAGAAGTATATAAATTGTCTTCTGTCAATCGAAACGGATCCTACTTTTCTAGCCACCAGCTAATGACCTCAGAAATCGCTTTCAATCTCTAAGATCAAAGCTTTTGATTTCCCAAATAGAAATAGTGTACAAGAACATATGCAGAGACTCCAAAGGACCAAAACTACAAGACACAAACACTTCATCCCTTTGTAGTAGTATTCTCATATACCGCTGCAGGGCCGTTGATGATAGGTTAACAATACCCAATAATCTAAATGGTCCGTTAATAGTTATAATGATTATTAAATTATTATTTAATCGTTAAAAAATATTAACCATTTTAACCACTGTTGATTAATTATTATTAAGTTAACCATTAAAAAATAATTTGATTATAAATTAACTTATATTGTATTATAATTTTTTTACATGTTCAATTTTTTTAGTATAATAAAATTATCTTTGCGATATAAATCCATAATAAAAAATCTTAAGATTAACTTGTGAACAAAATATATATAAATAATTTAACTATTATTTTTAATAATTTAATTAATTAAAATCATTTAATCTTAATAATTTAATTAATTAACCTATAAAATAAAATAATTACTCCTCCATTTAGATACACATCATCAGAATGGTTGTACAGACTGATGAGACTTTTTGATGACTATTCTAATTTCTAATTTTTATGTATTAGATTAATTGTTGGAAATATAGAGAGATGGTCCTGCGCCACCTATGCATGATAATACGAGTATGATATCGATGACCTTATCCAATTACCGGCCCCAGATTATTGATATTTACGAGGCTGGTGGCATTTGAAAGGGACGGCCTGCCTTAGTTGTCCTTGCGGGCCTACTGAGCAGCTATGTCAACGTGTGGTCGTTGCCTGTTGTGCCATGAAATCATCGTCAGAATTTAGATGTTAGCCTTATCAGAATCATTGGGCCTCAGTACTCAGGACTTCAAAACACAAGCCTTTAACATTAAAAAACAAATGCCCAAAAGAGAAGCCCAATTCTTGAAACCAACAGATCAAAACCAAATACCCATTGTCTTGTAAGGAAAAGAGAGCGGGAGCAACCATGGAAGCCCCTGCATTTGTCTGTAAGAAAAATAAGGGGATCATCAAAGGGCAACAATTATTTCTGACAGGGGCTCTTTCGAAAGCTCAACTCTCGCGCTTCTTTTTCCTTTCAAACGACTGTGCAAGTGGCCGAGAACATCTGAACACCAAATCCTATATTCTTCTCTCATCTTAGATTCCAGGTTAGCATCTCTTTTTCTAGGCAATGCGAAAACTGGATGAATCGAGGGTACATTTCTTAAAATTTCAAATTCTTATATAATTTAGTTTTTTTTTTCTATTGATGATTTAAGTTTATGCTCGTTCAAATTTTGTAATTTTACACTCCTAAATGTTTCTTTCTACGTAAATTCCTGCCTCCGTTCTTGTGCGAAAGTACAAATCTTGTAATCCTACTTACTTTGTATTTGATCTCGAATTTTTCTCTACCCTAATTGATCTGTATCATGAAAATTTGAAGTGGGTTTTGAGTTTCAAGTCAAGGAAATGCAATTTTATGTCTTATTAGCAGAAGGTTCTTTTCTTTTCGGGGATGCATTTTGGGGTTTTACTGTCTATTTATTGTGGTGGTTGTACTTCCTTTTTCTGGGATTGTAATTAACTGGTAGTTGAAAATAGAAAGAAGACTGATAGTTGATTTTGAAAGGTGTAATCAAGGTTATTCTTGCTTGGATTTGCCTAGGTTATGGCATTCTTTGCATTTCATTGACAGAGCATCACTTCCTAAGGATCTTAAGCTTTACACTGATGAGGAGGAATGGTCTAGTTGGGGGAAAATAGGTGACAGTGTGCTTCACATCGAGCTCCGTCGATGGGCTGATATTATGGTCATTGCCCCATTGTCAGCAAACACGCTTGGCAAGGTAATATTATTTGGCCGAATTTTGGTATATTGTTGTTCATGTATGTTGTACCTTGCATTAACTGTTGAAGGAATGCTAAATATTATATGTTCATGTTTAATGAAAAGAGCATTGGAGACTGTTGGGAGAATGCGAGAACGTCTCCTAATTTGAGTGATTAGGGTGTGATTTATGTAGCTGTAAAAAGATCCAAGTACTTATCTGATGCTTTATGCCAATTATATTTTTGGTTGACCATGAGTTTACGATTTGTGCTAAGCATTCATGTATCTGAAAATTAGTTTCTTCTTCTGTCATATGCTTCTGATATTCCCGTTTTGTGAAGCTGGTTTGTTCCCTAAACAATCATATTGCTCGATGCGATTGCAACTCTTCTCTTAAGCATTTTCTTTTTCATCTTTTAATATCTACAATTGCAGATTGCTGGGGGATTATGTGACAATTTGCTAACCTGTGTCATACGAGCATGGGACTATAGCAAGCCAATGTTTGCCGCGCCTGCTATGAACACTTTCATGTGGAGCAACCCTTTCACGGAAAAACATCTCATGACCATTGATGAGCTTGGGATTTTTCTCATCCCACCTGTCTCGAAACTACTCGCTTGCGGGGACTATGGGAATGGCGCCATGGCGGAACCTTCTCTTATCCACTCGGCTATAAGACTATTCTTGGAGTCACGGCCTCAATCAAGTGACTGAAGAACCTGTTTATTCGCCATGAGTAACAAACACTATATTAGTTGTGTTGTAATCCATCTGATCCAGTATTGGGCGTGTTTCTGTTAGATGTCAAACAAGCTTAGTGTACATTGATAGTTGCATTTTAGAGTTTGCTTAACTTTGCATATCACCAAGAATGGTCTCTGAATAGTGAATACTGCAGGAAATCTGACCTTGTAAGCTGATGATGTTTGATGATTTGCAGAATCATATTAGATATATAGATCAACTATATTCTTTGCCTCCATTTTACTGAGCCACAAAGATTGGCTGTGTAGCAACACAAGAGGTCAGACTGAGTCTGATTTCTGAGTCTGATTTCTGAGTCATATAGTACATACAGTACACACCAACGCTTTCACCAATCACCACGTTAAAGTCAAAACATCAACACACTGGTTTCATACCCCTACTCGTTTAACCACGGTTTATTTATCTTGGCCACGCCTGTTAACGAACTGGTACTGGTTAATATTGACCCGGTTTGATACAAAATTTTGAACCCGGAATTTTAATTCAAGTGCACTGTTTATATAAAGAGAAAAAGACAAACAATCCAAAGCGATTTAACCATGGTTAGCGATTAGTTTTTGGACTTTTTATGTTCAACAAAATAAAATAAAAAACCATTGGGAGTGAATGAAAAAGTCTCTTGCTGCAAAAGAAAAGTACTTTTAATGGCTTTTAGGGCTTTGTTTATTTTTTGCAAATAGAAGCAATTACTATTGGTATTTGGTTGTAGATTATATAGTATATGGAATGGGAGGAAAAAGGAAGAGATTGTTGATATTGGTCCAGTTGCTTTAGGGGCATATTTTGAATGAATTCTTTTGGATTCAATAAGCAGAAGCGTCAACATTAAAAAGGATGGTAAAATAGAAGTCATTGAAGATTTGATTTTGATGGTTGTTGAATGAAAGCTTATTGATAAGGAAAGATTGATGGGTAAGACGAAGAAGCCTCAAAAAACCAAGCAACTTTCAGTAGCAATAGCTGAGGCTTCATCAGCAGGAGAAGATGCACAGCAACAATCTCAGCCTCAGACTCCTAGAAAGAGAGGTAGACCACGAAAGATTGTTGAGAGAACCGAAAGTGAAGAAATAAAAGAAGAGGGAGCAGCTGAAGTTGCTGAGAGCCAATCAAAGAAACTAAAAACTACCGAGGAACAACCGAAAGATGAAGAAGAAGAGCAAAAGCCACAAGCAAAGGCAGAGGCATCATCAGTAGAACCAAAGGAGCTTCCAACAAGGAGAACAAGAAGAAAAAGCAAACCCAGAAAGAGCAGCTAAAATTGCTTCAATTTGCCTTTATGAAGTCTGGTAAATCCATTTTTTGCTTCTTGTTTGCCACACACACATAGTAGCTCCAAGAAAGGAAGATTAAAATGATTTAGCTTTTCATGTTTGAGTAGGATGAAGATTAAATTTCCAGGTTTCATGATGAAAGCTTCTTTGGTTTCATCAATTATGTTGCTTCATTTATCTGTTCCAAGTGTAGACACAGAAAAGCATAATTCAAAGGACCTTGCTTTTTCTTATATCATCTTCTTTATCCCATATATTTTCCAGTATAAACAAACAACGCTTGAAGGTAGCAAAGATAGTTTTTTTTCTTATACCATTATATGAATTAAATCAGATTAAAGTTGTTTCAACTATTAATATACATATTTTCCTTTCTAAACTATTTCTTTCTTATTCTGATTATTATTACTATGTTAAAAAAAATACTATTATTATTACAAGTTTAGTTGACTGTATTTTTTTCCTTTGCCATGTTTATAATACTAAGCAAACAAATAAAAACTTGATTACTTAAAGGGAAAGAAAGACTAGCTAGCAGCTGCTGTATTAATGATATCGGGAATTTAAGGCACTTGAGGCCAAGAAAAAGGGGTTTTGCTTATTTTAACATTGTGTAGGAATTTTAATGTTTTGAGTGGGTAAAGTTGAAATCAGAATTGAATATTTGAAGGTGGGGGAAGATAGATGTATTTTGCTGGTGCCAGTACCAGTTCTGCCTTATAAGGAGCAGAGGCTGAGTTATACATCAAAATGGCAAGCTATGCCTATATATCAGCAACCAGCCTAAAACTCCCTCAGGAACCCAATTCGCAGCAATGGGGATTGCTGGGTTCTTCTTTACCACGAAACTTGAGTGGCAAGTGATTCCCGAGTTGATATAATGGCGCGTGGAGTTGTTTTAATTTGACAGACAAAAGTCAAAATATTACTTATTGCAGAAAAAAGCAGCAGCAGCGAGAAGTGAAGAGTTTTTGGCACTTGCCACACCCAGACGCGCTCTTGCCCGTAGGACCCTCCTTATTACCCTGCATAGCTTTTGACAAGTTATTTCGTTAAATAATCCCTACACGAAAATCTTAGCAAAGCCACTGTTTAGGACAACCCTTGCTTAAAAAAATCACTTTGCTTCACTAGAATGGAAGATGGTCTTTGTTTTCCCAAGTAGAGCTTTCATGCTTGAAAATACTTTTTAGCACCAAATAGATCAGTTCTTATGCTTGAAGATGGTAAGTCTATTTGACCAATGATCTGTTCATATTATTGTTGACCTTCTTTGAAGCATGTGGGATACTAACTTTAGACTGGAGTAGATTCCCTTGGCTCAAACTTTTGGGGGGAAAAACCATCAACAATTCTCTTCTTTTCTTTATTTGTATTGTGGTCTGCAAGAGCACGTGAAAAACTCAAAAGCATGAGCTGAAAATCGGAATGTTACTAAGCACTGTTTTTAGGAAAAATCTGTTAGTATGTAGTGTCGTGCGGTGGATGAGTTTGGGCTCCAACACAGATCTTGCTGTCATCCAGTCACACGTTGACGTTTGAATGATTTGATTTAACATGTCCAGGGCCACATTTACCAATCTGGTTATTGTATATCTTTGATAACATCTCAACCACATAAACATATGAAAACAATAATAAAGTAATAACTCAGGGGACGTAAAGGGTTGCTTTAGAAGTGATTTCTGGATTCATCCTGCTAAACAAGTTCTTTTAATACACTGTAATCTACAATCGTCTTTTACCAAAAAAGGAGATTGGAAAACGACAAGTTAGCCGTTTTTAAGATTACAGTGGGAGATGAAATTAAAAAATAATAAAATTACGACACAAGTCTTGTGCTTGGGTTAATTATTGTGCTGCTTAATACTATCCGAATGTATATCATATGAGGCTTCGATATCTTTTGAAAATGATGTTTATGTTTTTTCGATGGCAACTGCTTATACTCGGTTCGAAAACTCGAAACACCAAACTTGGCTTTAATTATGAGGTCGGTTATAGAAAAGTATTGAGCCAAAACCATCAAGTAAAAAGCCATCTCAGTCTTAGAAGCAAAAACCATCATGAGTTTTCCCATAGGAAGAGTTCGGTAAATAACCCCAATAAAATAATTTCAAGTGCTTCGTTATCAACTTTGAGATGATCAAATTGAATCAACCGTGTTAAATATGTTGATTGGTTTACAGATATCTCGCAAAATTCGAGTACCCAGTGATCCTCCATGGTACACAAATCGAGTTCGGATGTAAGGAGAAAAATGCAATTTCTTTGTGGAATTTGTGAATGTACAAATAAATAACCATGTCAAGGTCGCCAGGTAGTTTTTTGGGCACATATAATACCCTCCTTGTTCTGAGAATAAGTCATTCTGATCTCCCAGTGTAGACTTCTCAAAATTGCCTCCAGCGGATCAAGTATCTCGACTTTATCACGCACGATCACCCAACCTCCAGGACGTAGAATACGGTCCATCTCAACGACGATCAAAACAGGGTGCTTACACCTGCAAAAGGTGATATTTTTGGTGTGATACAATGACTTGATGAACCCTTCAATCAGAGTGATTGGAGGATAGACAAACCATCTTTGCAGATGACAGTGAAATTCAATGGGAACTAACCTGTTTTTTAGCCTGGAGAAAAAATGGTCGGCATGCAACAGGTCATACAATCTAGGGTAAGTCCCAAAAGGCTCGCACCAGTCATGGTAGACGCCAACAAGTCCACGTTCAAAAATGAAGGGAGGTGTATCTGATGCATGGATGGGGACTACGTTCATCACCCAAATTTTTTGTTGTAAGAGTGCAGCAGCGAATCTGTTTTCGAACAAAACATTTGAACATCATTTCTTGATAGATGATATATTACCAAAACTGAAGGAGAAGAAGAAAGGAGCTACTATAATTTTAGATTAGAGGGAATCCTCAATATTACTAGGATTTGGTAGTGACGTAAACATACCCTCCATGGATGGCTTTCATGTCCATCACATTCCTGACAGTTGACCAGTCGATGCCCATTCCAGTAAGATAGGACTTGCCAACAATATTTTCCCAGTGCTTGGTATCATCAATTGCTTTTTCTTGGTCGGTCAACCAATCCGGGTATGTTTCAAGCCTCTTAGGCCATAGCTCAGGCCACTCCGTCCCATGTTGTTCAATTGTGCAAGCAAGTTTTCATAGGAACATACCTATCGGGAAAAAAACATCGCAGCCATCATGTAAATTAGGTTTAAACTATCATTATGTTAGGGTTAAGTATAGCTATGTTTCATCGAAACTCAATGTTGATTCAGTCTGTTAAATGAGTATAATGAAGTGGAGGAAATTGCATAGGACTAAAACAGAAAGATAAACTTTGTAAAGCAAGCGTGTCTGAGCTTACCAGGCAGCATCCGGATTTTCATGATCCTTGCATAAAGGCGGATTTTTCCTCCTCCTCAACTCATATATATCATTGGATTCAGGCTTCTGATATAGTTTAACACCCACTTCACTTACGTCATCAGTTTTATGAGCCAGAATATTCCAACAGATTGAAGAAGTCAATGAGTTCATAGCTGGAACAAACAAAAGTGTTAAAGGTGAATATCATCTTACGAAATAAAAGAGCAGTTCCCTTTTGTAAATTTAAAAAAAAAGGCCAAAAACACTGCATCCTAAATATGAAAAGTGAAAGCACATAAATCATAAAACACATGGCCTGGGGCAAAAAGTTTGTGAGCGGCGATTCACCAATCATAATATAGCAGCAGGTTAAGTTCTATGCAGTTCGCAAAACCTTTCTACCACGCAGCAAGGTAAGTCCTAAAGAGGAGACTCGGTACATTCCTTGAATTTTACAAAGTAGTCAAGATGGTAAAAATCCTATGTTCATTTTTGGAGCATCGACAGACAATAATTTTCAAGATAATGCACATGCAACATTTATTTTGCGTTCAAAGCATAAGTAACTGTAAAAATGGAAAGACAAGGCCTAACCTTCTTCCGCCTCGATGCTGTCATGTTTAGTTGACAAAATAAAGTACCCACCAGGCCTCAAAATCCTATTTATCTCTAGAAGAAGCTTACCCTCTGAAATTTGAAAATAAAAGCAAAGCAGGTTTCAATTATCAATATCGACCATACTTAAAAGATGAAATAAAATTTACAGGATAAAAAAGGAAGAACGGAACAAATACCATGGGAATGCCAGGGAATTGTACAATGACCACAATGAATAGCATCAAAAACTCCACTAGGAAACGGAAGTCGCCTTCTTGCGAATGGACTATCAACTGTAGCAAAACCACGTTCAAGGGAAACCTGTGCTAAGTCAACAAGATCATCCTTCAAGCCCAGTGATAATGCTAATACATCCTTATCAAGAAGAGAAGCCGCAAAGCTTGAATCTGAGCATCCAACATCCAGCACTACACGTATATTCTTTCCCCATTCAATATCTGGTACCATCTAAGAAAATCCACTCAAATTTTAGAAAATGCCAAACAAGGAAAGGGTTGCAACATAAAGGTTCAATGGCTACCAGTGAAGCTTATTATCCTAAGAAATCTACGAATACAGTCTGTAAAATGTTGTCTATTTTACACAGCGAGAACTTAAGAATCTTAGTTAGGTAAGTGCAAAATTAACAGGCATGTTCTACAGAGGGCCAAACTAAATGGGGAAGAAAAAGGTAAATGCAATGTTCACTGAACACATGATTAGTAGTTCAATTTCCATAATGGATGTGTAGTATATAATTGGTCAATGCAAAAGCTATATATATATATATATATATGGCATATTTTGCAATATAACTATATTTGTCTACACAGATTTCTTAAGCTTGATGGCAAATTAAAGGAGACGGCATCCAAGAAAAGGTTGGCATGAGATGAGTTTTACCTAGCTTCACTACTTCCCATATGATAACAAAGTTATCATATAATGACAACTTTAGAAGGATCTATTCTCCGGTAAATTTATGCTCTACTAATTAATGATTTTTAAGGTCTACCGACATCTGGAACTTAACTGCAAAAGAACCCCAATTCTTCAAAAAAAAAACATGCTACAAGAAAGGCTCACCTCTTCAATGTATTCAAGGTAGTGAACAACTCCACCCTTGAATTCAGACTGATTCTGAGGAAACATCAAATACTCCCCATATTTAATCAACCAATTATGGTTCTTCATGTATGCTGCTAGCTTTGGATGAGCCACATTCTTGTACAATATCTGCGAAACAATTAGATTGCCACAACATAAGAACTCAAAATGCATCAGCAATTCAGCAAATAGTCAAACTCAAAATAGAGAACAAATTAATCACATTCTATATGTATACCTTCAATTTACTCTCAGGCCAGCGCACTGGAGAATCATAACCATCATGGGGAAGGGGAACAAGACACATTGGAGGGACTTTCGGGCAAGTCCTCTCTCTATGCCTATAGCTCTGCAACCTTGTGAAGCCACTTTCAACATCAATAAATGGCATATAACTATGCTTGCTCCTTGTGCTACATAACTTCCAACTATAATGAGCTTTCGGATCGAAAACCGGACCTTTGATCTTTCTCTTCTTCCCTTCATTCTCGTTTTCCACCACTTCCTCGGTCTCTTGCTCCACTGATTCACCCAGATCAGTATCGCCTTCCATCTCCCCTTTTTCTTCCCCTTCACCATCTAAACCTTCTTCCTTGCCATCCACTACTACTTCTTCCTCCTCTTCTGTCTCGTTTTCGGGTTCTTCGCCCTGTGATTCTTCTTGCTTCTGATTCTCTTGATTTTCTTTTGATTCTTCACTAGATAACTGTGATTTAATCTTGTCCTTTTTCCTGTTGGGAACGTGTCTCTCATTCTTTTTCCCAGATTTATGTTCATGAGCAGGTAAAGGCAAAGACCCGTTAACCTTTTTCTCATCTTTTCTCTTTAAATTAGATTCGACCTTCTTTTTGTGATAATTTGAATCGTGTTTTTCTAATTCATTTCCCTTAGATTTGCTTACCCTTGCTCCTGAAGCTACGGGTTCAGCGATGTCATCAAAGCTCTCCCTTTGAACAGTAACGGAAGTGGAAGTAGAAGAAGAAGAGAACATAGATCAAACAAAAATAAAACAAAGACCCAAGATTGCCACTGCTGTCATCTTTACACAAACCCCATGCTGGCGCTTCACTTGTCGACCAAACCGAGCTAAAGCCATGTCCTTTATGTTTCTCAAAGCTCTCAATAAATGTTCCTCGACGTAAGCAAATTTTAAAGAAAACAGAACGCCAAACAAAGAAATCTAGTACTCGGATGGGAGGAAAACAAAGAATGGAGGTATCTGTTTATAACAAGAAAGATCTGTCGAGATCTGAAGTGGAGCTTGAAAGAAACTGGAAGCCTCCAATCCTCAACTCATCGTTAGAAATGAAGTAAGGAAGTAGTAACAAAGATAAGCTTTCAAAGAAGTGAAATCTTGGACTTGGAGTACCCGGATTTGGAAAACGGGTAAATTAAACCCGAGGTTTATAATTTCAGTTTTTATATATATATATGGATAATTATTTAATACACTGACGACAAAAAATTTTAGTTTTTATAGACGTCTTAGTTTTAGGGTTTAGATATTCAGTTTAGGTTGTAGGGTTTAAGAGATTAGATTTAATAGTTTAGAATTTAGTGATTGTGAACAAAATTTTGAGCTAGGGTTTATATATTAAAACTTAAATCATCAACGTATTATTCTAAAACCTAAATCATAACCTATAAACCTTAAACTCCAACCCTAACCCCTAAATTATAGACATTATACCTAAATTCTAAACCCGTATACCTAAACCCCTAAATCAAGTCCCTACAACTAAGACTCTTGTATTTCCACCTTCAGTGCATTTGATATAAATCTTATATATATACACGCATATTGAAAATTGATCAAAAATGTCTTAAAAAAGTTTAAATGAAAATAGGTGCCTAAAGTACATTTTTTTAAACTTTAGGTACCAAAAGTATTTTTTGTAAAATTAGATGTTAAAAGTTTCAACCGTTATAATTTTAGGTGCTTAATGTTTTAACAGTTGCAATTTTAGGTTCCCGACCGCTAAAGGGCATTAAAATTTTGTTAATCAACCAATGTTTGACACGTGGCATGTTTTTATATTTTTTTTCAAAATTAGAAACTTGAAATATTTTTTTTCATTTTTTATAATTTCCTGAAATTTTATAATTTTTACAAAACAATCCTTGAATCCATAAAATCTCTCAAACCCAAACTCTAAATTGACGCCGCTTCCATTGTCGATCGTCGCCCCTAAATTTACTCTTTTGGTTGCTGAACTTAATGATTGTTTTTTCATCTCGGTGTTGCTGAAAACGATGAACGATGTAACAACCGAACGTTGAACGCGAAATTGACATTCGACTACTACGCCGTTCGTCATTTTCCATTGTTGATCGTCGCCCCTAAATCTACTCTTAAGGGTGAAAACAAAATAATTAAATATAAAAATTTTACCAAACACCTTAAATTTTCAACCTCCAAATTAAACCGATAAACCTAAATTAAATTCTGAAATCACTCTAAAACATGTGTATTGAAATTTTTTCAAATAATGATGTTTAATAATATTTTTAAAAGAATAGATAAATAGCTTAGCTATTAATTACTATGAAAAAGAAAAGAAAATCCAAGATTCACCATAAAGACATTATCTAACCTCCGGTTTTTGTAGTGACGGCACGTGTCCCCCATCTTTGTTTGTTCGATTGTTTTCATAGCTCGTTCAGGGAAAAAAAGAAATTATTTTCCTACAGCGTTTGATTTTCTTCGGAGTGGACTGAAAGCCGAGAATTGAGATGAGAAGAATTTAATCCCCTCCCCAGTCCCCTCCCTTTCCTCCCTCTGTTGCACTATCCCATCCACCAACCTGATTTCAGATTGCGTTTGAGAATAAATAATCCTTCCTTTTCCTTTTCCCGATCCAAACAAAGGAATTAGCTCAATTTAATTGTTTCGTTTCAGTTGCAACCTCATTTCTTAATTTGTAACCGCACATTTCCTTTTCTTTTCCTTTTAAAGCATCGGAATTGGATTCCCCGCTTTTCTCAGCCCCACTTGAATTATTCGCTCTCTCTTGGTCTCGAGATGTCTATTTAATTCCGCCATGCGAATTCCCAAAATACCAGTTGCCTTTTACGCTCCTTCTTCTCCCCTGACTTTTCAGCTCCATTTTCCTTCTTGTTTATTCTCTTCTGCTCCGGATTTTTCAAGATTGAAAGGCATCCAAGCTGCAGGTTACTGACTACTCTTTAAATGTTTATTTGTTTTTATTTGCATGTTGCTTTAATCATTTAGCATTTGCATTTTGGGGATTATTTTTTGGTTGGTTGTGGTTGAGCTCGGGGAAACTGTTTGTTTCGTTGGTTTTAGAGTGAAAAAGTTTCGTTGGGACTTTTGTTAGTTTTGATTGATAAATTCGAGTTTTAGCCTTTTTAGGTGTTAATTGGAGCATATTTCCGAAGATTCCTAGGCTTGAAACTCAACGTGTTGCACACAGTGTGATCTTTTTCTGGATTAAAATTCGCAATATGTATATTTATTACGGTGTTATGAAAATGTAGATATCATATAGTGGCTTTTCAAACTTTATATATTTGGCTTTAATTTTCTTAATTTTTATGAATTAGTCCTTAAATTTTATAACGTGTGCCCACCCTGAAATTTTGAGGTTTTTATCAAACATAATGTGAAATGGAAACTTATAGATAGCAACAGATTTATTTTTTCAGGCAATTGTATATTGAATGGGGTCTTTGCTAGTGGTTTGTGGTTTTTTTTTGTTGGTTGTATAGGGTAGGCGAAGCTGGTCCTACTGGATGATTTTGTAATTGAGGTTCTTGGATGAATAAAGTGCCATTTATCCAAGAAAAAAAATTTGAGGTTTTTATGACTTGTGCCCACCCTCAAAAAACATTATGTATCTGCCACTGATTCGGAGAGTATTGTGTCAAGAAAAAACTTATATTCTTGAAAGATCAATATCAAAGATTGAAGCTACTTTATTTAAGAAATTGAGTTTTCAGAAAGAAAAATCTTCAAGTGCCGGGCACCTGGGTTTTATAATAATTTGATCGGAATAATGCTTGATGACGTGTGGTACGAGTTAATATAAATCACCCGGCTGATTTCTTTGCTCTAAAACTTACATTCTCGCCAAAATCATATGGTGCCAGGTCATGAGTTTTGAGTAGTGAGTATCTGCTTGTTTTTTGTTATTCAGCCTTTTATTTCCACTGTTAATTATCTAAAATAATGATCAAACAAAAAGCGGGTCATTGCTCATTCTACTTATAGCACTTGGAGTAATATTCGTAATTCATTCCTTTGGGACATGAGGGCTGCTACATGTTATGCACTGGACTCAGTTATTATCATTAATGCTAATCTGGTTCTCCCTGCTAATCCATTCAGGGGCTAATCAGTCGGAGTCTCGCTACTCAATGGACTACGGTGACGGGTCCACGTTAGGTGACAATGCATTACAACCTCATGGTGGTGAGAAACCACATGTATGGTCATCTCTCGAAGGAGGATGTAAAATTGATATAGGAAAACAGGTTTTCTGCAACAGATCTTTGAATATGAGGAATATTGTTGCTGTTGGATTTGATATGGATTATACCTTAGCTCAATACAAGCCTGAGACATTCGAGTCCCTTGCATATGAAGGCACAATAAGAAAATTGGTTTTTGATTTGGGTTATCCTCAAGAGGTTTGTCAACTTTCTACATTTTGTACATCATCTCAGAAAGAATGTTGCCAAAGTTTGAGTTATATGTAGAGGCATGCTGATAAGGAAAGAATTTAATGCAGTTACTAGAGTGGACATTTGATTGGAAATACATGGTCAGAGGTTTGGTCCTTGACAAAAAGAGAGGCAACATCTTAAAGGTTGACTCAGTTATTTCTGCTATAGGCTATAGCTTCTCCCTCTGTCATCCACTTTGCTTGAATATGATTTGTAATTATGGTTGTGTCTTTTACAGATGGATCGACATAAGTATGTGAAAGTAGCATACCATGGCTTCAGAGAGTTGTCCAAGGAAGATAAAGTTGGCATCTATGGGAATACACTCATACGGGATACTTTCGATGAGCCAGAGTATGCCCTTATAGATACACTATTTTCACTAGCTGAAGCATACATGTTTGCTCAACTTGTTGACTTTAGGGACAAGAATCCTGGAAAAGTTCCAGAGTAAGAAATTCGTACCTGCTTTATCATGTACTTTTTGTTACTCGTAAAATTTCTATATTACAAAATTTTCTACCCTCTTGGAAAATTATAATAATGCTTGGAGAGCTATTATCAATTAGGTGACCATTTATTCATCATCACTGCAATAACTAGTCACTGCATGTAGAAGCATTTAAGAAGATAAATAAGTTTTAAAATAGCGAATTGTGATTGGAATTTAGATATGGGCCAGCTTTGTAGTTGCTGAACATGAATGTAATAAACGAACTCCATGGTTTGATCCTGGTCTACAATATATAGTGGCATAATTGCTAGGTATTTAAATCCTATTTCTTTTTATCTGTTTTTGTATATTAAGCAATGCCTACTATATTATTATGCTTTCAGTTACTCTCACATGTACAAAGATGTTCGGGCTGCAGTTGATTTGTGCCACCGAGATGGAACCTTAAAGCAAATGGTTGCAAATGATCCCCAAAGGTAAGTTAAAAAGAGGCGTTAGTTTTATAATTTAGTTTACAACTAAGTTTCATAACAGTTGTGAATCTCTATTTAAATTCACGAAGACTGACAAAAGGGGCAGACTGATCTTTGTTTGAGCATATCCTTATAAAGCATTCTGTGGCGGTTTTCATATAGTTTATTTTTCCCATTTCATTGTCAGGTACATCAATGAGGATACCTCTATAGTACCTATGCTCAAAATGCTGAGGAATTCTGGTCGCTCAACGTTCTTGGTGACAAATAGGTATATATTTCTTGTTTTTTTCAAATTTTAATTGTTTAAGCGAAATGGGATTCAATTCAAATTTTATTGTCTTTTATTTTTTTCCTTAAATCGAAGAAATCGTTTTGTACATATTCTACGGATGGGTTTTCTTTTTCATATCCAAATGATTCTCGAGGGTTGGAAGTGTTTATACTTGTATTGTATTACCTCTCTGATTTCTATTTCCAAAAGGCTGTGCACAACAATCAGTTGACTCTTGATTAAATCTCCTGCAGTTTATGGGACTACACCAATATTGTAATGAATTTTCTCTGTGCATCACATACAGTGGATGGTGAAATTAATTGCAACTTTTATTGGCTCCAATATTTCGATGTAGTCATCACTGGCAGGTCATGTGTTTTTATTTCATATTATTGATTGTAAATGTTAGTGCTTTTTGACCCTTCATAATTTGCACTTATGAATTAGTTTCAACCAAGTTTAACATAATACTAATATTAATTTTGGTTTTTTTTAATATCTGTAGCACATGTTAGGTCAAATCTATGGTTAGTACCTATACTATGTATAAGTTGTGGATTTAGTACCTATACTCTAATTTGGTCAATTTTAGACCCTGTACTTTTCAAATCTTGAGATTTCCATCTTGACTCAAATAATGAGACAATAAAACTAAATTACATATGTTAAAATTATCAAATTGGAGAACAAGAATTAAATCTACAACTATCGTATAATTTAGAGGGTAATAGAATTTAATTTAACAGAGTTCACTGCTATTGCATGGATAAGGACCGAAATTTCAAAATCTGAAAAGTACAGGGACTGAATCCACAACTTATGCATAATACTAGTACTCATCATAGAATTTAACCCACATGTTATTTGTTCTATCCTTTGATTTCTGATGCTGAAAATGGAAGTATTCATACAGTGCAAAACCTGGCTTCTTCCTTGACAACCGTGCCAATATTTTTGAGGTAGAACCTGAGTCTGGAATGCTTCTCAATACTGACAATGGCACTCCTATGCCTCAGGTTGGGTGAAATATACTTTTCTCATTCTGTATTCACTCAGCAGAATGCTTTCTGACTAATCGTCGTTTACTGATCTAAACTTTACTTTGATAAAAGGTGGGAAATACTTCACCGAAAGTGCTGCTGAAGGGATTAAGCAAAGCATGCCGAGTTTTCCAGGTATTTTGAATATTATATAGTATTAAAAAGTGGAGTTTTATCTTAACCAAAATTTCTTCAAACTTGTCAGGGAGGCTGTGTTGGTCATCTACATAAGTTACTTTCTGTAGAGTCAAGTTCACAGGTGATTCTTTGTTTGATTTGTTGAATCATTAATGACTTCATAAGTTGTCTTATTTGGATCAATGTATCTTTAGTTTGTTGATACCAAGTACTCTACATATTTTGGTCCCTGAGTTAATCGGTGGCTTGTTTTTCAGTGTTGTCTTCATAATCTAACTATTCTCGTGCTTCTATTAGGTTCTCTATGTTGGGGACCATATCTATGGAGATATTTTGCGCAGCAAGAAGGTTCTCGGTATATCTTTCTTTGTTCTCGATTTCCCTTTTTGCTGTAGCATTTAATTCGATCATTATTGTTTAATTTAATCATGTGAGATTGGACCTTTAAACCCATCTGAACGGGAGAATTCTAATATATCCAGGTCTATGGAATAAAAAGATGCTTGCTTTTCCATATATAAACATACATTATATAAATGGGTTTGTATTATTAATGCGGCACTGTTAGATGGTATTTTGACTGCAATTATTTTTGCCTAGAGTGCAAATATTCAATTAATTATATTGAACACTTGAAAAGAAATAGAATCGAGGAACAATAAATCCTGAATCAAATGCAATGTTTATGCCAGAAAGAATTAGATGATATTAGTCTTATATTTGCTGTATAAGTATGCGGTATTTCTTATGATTTCATTCTGCTTTTAGGAACTTAATATTTTTTTGTGTCATCTGTCATTTTTTTTTCTGTTTATAATTTCATGATCATTGATTTTAAAATAAGCGGATAATGCATTTTGTATATGATGTTGACATTGTTTCTTTCGATGCATGAGATCTTTGAATTCTGCAATTTTTCTATGATTAGGATGGAGAACAATGCTTGTTGTTCCAGAGCTTGAGAGGGAAGTTGAATTGCTTTGGGAATTAAGAGATAGGAGAAAGGTGGGTTTACATGTTGGATATGATGTTAAATTGAGATATTTATCATGGCATTTAAATTTTATATCGTACTGTTTGGGTAATTTATCGTAAAATTCTAATTCTTAAAAGGAATGTGTTGTAATCACACAATTAGTTAATCCATGTCTATATTATCTCATGTTCCTTCTATCCATTGAGTAAGATTTGAGAGGAATGCTGCACAAAATGTAGAAGTTTCAAAGCATGCGAGCTCTTACTAGCTGTCATGTTTTATCATAGCTTTTTAATTCCGTGCAACTAATACATGTACTTTCCATGCAGCAACTGAGGTTGTTGAGGGATGAGCGTGTTCTTGTTGAAGACCAAGTTCATCATTTGAAGTGGTCTCTCAAGTAAGTACTGATTTTATGATTTTATCATTCAAAATGATGTCATCAGTACCACTATCCATGAATGATGTCTTTAGTAATTGGTAACATTACCCCTTCTATTTTCACATATAATGAAAATTTCTATGTTGAAACCCCGGATTTGATTTCTTTGGCAAATGTTGATGACTTTTTAAAATTTTCCTTCTATATCTTTCTTATGAATTTCTACTTGATTGCATCAAATCATTAGTACAATGGGGAATTTCATCTTTGTTTTAGCATTTTTTGTTATTATTATTTATTTTGGTTGCTTTTCCTTTCATTCTCTTTTGAGCAATGTGTTGTTCTTGTTACTTGGATTTGAAAGTCTTCGGGATGATGATAAGCAGAATATGATTTCAACTCTGGATGAATTGGAGGTTTGGCCTTTCGATCTCGATGTATTTTAAGCAGTGGCAAATGGAAGATTTGAAGCTTTTTAATGATTTTATTTTCAACCGTTTCTTTTAACAGTCTCGAAGGAATCAAGTGCGTCTTGCTCATCAACAGGCTCAACGGGATTGTCACCGAAAGGTAGAACGTCTTTTTTACATCTTGAGATTATTTTCAGTTGTCAAGGTGGGCTATCAGGCTTAAGCAACCATTGAATAAAGATACTTACAATGGCTATTTTATTTGTTCACGAAACAGTTCCATAGGATCTGGGGGCAACTCATGAAGACAGGCTATCAGAACTCTCGCTTTGCTCATCAGGTACCTACCATCACCATTTGATACTTTTTGAAGGATCCCAAAAAAAAAAAAACTTCCTAGATTATTGTAACACTATCACTGGAAATTTCCTTTACACTTGGGACGATGCAGGTTGAGAGATTTGCCTGTCTTTACACTAGCCAGGTCTCCAACTTAAGCTTGTATTCCCCAGACAAATACTATAGGCCAAGTGAAGATTTCATGCCACACGAATTTCATATTCTTCCCCTGTGAATGACGTTCCCTTGCCGAGAACTGCAGGTAATGTTGCCTTTCAAATAAGCAAATAACTTTTGTTTCATGTTTTGGTGCCATAGAAATCAAACATCTTCCTCACAGTCATCCTACCCCGCGAGGAGCTTCATTGTACTTAGATTTGCCCATTTACATTCTCGCTTGACAGCAAAAAATGCCCGTTCCCATCAAAATCCTCGTTTAGAACATACTTTGTTATCTGGATCTTTTCTTTTCTTAAAAATAGTCCGACACATTCAGCTGCAGATGAATAAAATGATTCTGCCGTTAGACTTTTATATGTTGCATCGTTCAAGTGAATAAAATGAAAGCAGGTTAATTTCTTTGGATGTACCCAAGATCTGGAACTGATTATAAAAATTTGAAAATTCATCTTGATCCTTTGATGAAAGAGATTTTTTTTTTTTTTGATCATCTTTGATGATGAAAGAGATTCAAGCTTCAAGAACGCTACTTTTCAAATGTATTGTTTAAATTGATGGGTTTGAACCAATCCCATAACCCATATTATACATAGAAGGATGACATTGCAGTTTTGGGACTAAGATGTCCACGCGCCCAAACCAACGTACTGAACTAAATGGTTAGACTTGAGATAATACAAGTCCGTTCCACACCATTATCTGTAAATTTGATGAATAAGGTTGAAAAATGTCAAATTATCATTTTATAACTTTAAACTTTGAAGATAGAAAAAAAAAATCATAAAAATGGATGAAATTAATAATTTTTTTTACTTTCAACTTTAATTAATAACCTTTAAATAAAGAAAAATTAATAAATAATAATGTACGAATTGGTTTTTATTCGCACTTATTTGTTTTTGAATGACTGGATTATATTTGTAAGTAGGGTTGTTCAATCGGTTAATTCGGTTAATCGACTAAGTGAATTAGCTAAATATTATTAACCGAAATTTTTAACACTTTAACCGTTAACCGAATTGAATTTTTTTAAAAAAATTAATCGAATCAAACTTTGTTCAGTTAATTTTTGAATTAACCAAAATAACTATGGAACACATAAATTTTCGGTTAATATATATATATTCGGTTATTTTCTACTTAATTCAGTTAATTTCCACATAGTTTAATATATGTTTATCATGTATATTATGGTTAATTCGGTTAATTAACATGTTTCGAACTGAATTAACCGATAATCGAACTTTCAAAAAAAATTAACCACTAATCGATCTAGCATCTAATTAACCGACCGAAATTTTGGTTCGGTAGGTTAATTCGGTTTTAACCGAATAGTGAACACCCCTATTGTGAAGTGTATTGATGAGTATTTTATATTTGAAAATTATATAATCCCAATTATTTGTTATTTATAAAATATTTATATGTACATATACTTCTCTATAAATATTTATTGTTTGAAAGATTCGATTGTTCTTCTCCCTCCATGCAAAATATGCATACACATTCCGTGCAATCTTCAATACATAAAAACAATAAATGTTTTACCTTTGATCCGAGTGATAGTCCAATCCAGTTCCTGTTGTCATCCAAGAACATCCCTCTTTTGATTCTACATAGCCGCAACACATGAGACCATATTTTTTGCGAGTAAGAACACTCAAAAAAATAAATTATCCCTTGATTAAGCGACAGGTTCACATAGCACCAGTGACAGATTCATAAATATTTTTGAGGGTGAGCACACATAATATATTAAAATTTCAAGGTGGCACAATACATTAAGATTAAAAAAATTGAAGGACTAATTTATAAAAATTAAAAAATTTGAAACCAAATATATAAAATTTAAAAAGTTGAGGGTGGACAACATAGCCTTGCATTGGCCGCCGCATAGCACACATTGCTCATATACTGGTTGTCCTCTACTAATTAGTCTACCCTTTGTAAACAAAATTATAGTATATTATTGTGATTATGATTTTAAAAATTCCATGAAAAAAAAACTGAATTTTCTTCTGTTGGGTGTTTCTCCGACTCTTTAGCCCAAGACGTACGTTTGGAGATATGAGTCTGTGTTTTGAAAATGAAATTGCAGTGCAATGGCACTTGTATTTGGATTTGGATTTGGATTTGGCATGGTCTAGACCACCTAGTTTCTTACCCGGACTACAAACGAGACAAGAAATCTGGATGTGTTTTAGAGATGAAAATTACGTTTGCATTTCCGTTCTTCTCTCTGCATAAATAAAAGGTTTTTGTTTTTCTGTTGTAATTTCAAAAGAATCTCCCTCTGAGGCCATTGTCCCATATAAGGTCCAATCGAGTGTTTCTACTGTATGAATCTGAAAGATTCGACTCTGATCTTATACAGCCTGGCAGAATCTGGCCTTCTTATCTTTCAACCCCAAGTGGGGGAAAGTTGAAAATGCCCATCAACTTTATACATATTCATTTTCATTTCTATTGGCTCCTTGCTTTCAGGTTTTCTTTTTCTTTCCTCAATCTTTTCCTACATGGGTTATTCGTTTTTTATCCGATATCTTCCAACAACTTATTTATAACCCTCAAATATTTTCCAAACGCATGAAAACTTAAATACACGGTACACCCCAGTAAAATGTTCTTATGAACCGTCTTCCTCCTTCAGTCTACTCAGTACCATCAAATTTAGTCTTAATTCCCTTGGTAATCCACTTCCATACGCATGTTGTTCCCCCGTAAACCAGTTTTTTCTTTCCTCAATCTTTTCCTACATGGATTATTCCCCACCCCCAACTTGCAGCCTTGAAAAGATGTTGAAAATTATGCAGAAAATAAATAATATATATATATATATAAACAACAACTCCTTGCATGGATGATAAGGATTCTAATCATCAACAAAAAGAAATGAATCTTCTTTCTTTATAGATATTCCCTAAAAAGTTGGAAAAGCCATGGTCAGCCACATATTCGCTTCTCTGCTTCCTCCTGTTGACGTCCAAACTAAAGTAAGAATTGACTTTGCACTATGCAAAACAATTTCAATATTAAGAAACAGAATAATACATTACGCTAAAACTATATGTAGTCTATGTACTTTACTAGTTTTCTTGGCTTTTCAGAGGAAGCTTTATCTGTATTATATCCAATTTGTTTTAACAACAATGTTATGAAATATGACAAATAAATGTAAAATAAAGAAAAAAAATAGTGAACACACGGATTTATGTGAAAAAAAAAATCCAAATGAAAAGAAAAAAACGCTGAACGTCGAGAAATAAAAGAGGATTGTGAATTGACTTAACCCTAAAGATAAGGAGTATTATCTCTTTCAATAAGGTTTCCTACATTTTTTATGTATAGGTGTGTACAAACACAACTACAAATTGGACGGTATTTTTCTCCCGAATTTAATTTTTGACTAAAATGGTTGCAGTATAATTTATTAGACATAGAATTCAAGTCACAATTGGTTAAAATTTTCATTGAGTCTCCCAAAATTTTGGAACATTTTAGCTAGGTCCTCAATCTTTTTTAAAGTAATTCTCATTAAATCTCTAAACATTTCAAAAATTTTAATTAAACTTCTAAATTATTATACCAAGATTCGCGTCTGCCCAGCACGCTTATAAGTTTTTACGTAAGGTAAAAAGAGAAACATACCTCATACCTGTTGACTTATTATTCTCGGTAGAAAAAGTGAATTGAATAGGTACAAAGAATTGTACGGAAATAACTAGGCTACCAGCTGAAACAGTTTTGGGATGCTTTTGAGAAGACACTAAAGTCAGTTACATCTCTAGAAATTTTAAATTATATATATATATATATATTAAAAAATTATATCTTATATTAATAATATAGTCTCGTACTTTTAAAATTTTAAATTTTATATTATTTTATTAATTATAAAAGTTCGCACACCTATAATAAAATCATGAATCTGGTCTATGGTAACAAGTAATAAAACCACACGGAAAATAAAAAGATAAACAGCAATCTGGACGTGAAGAATTTACTGGTTAGCAATGGTGCACCCGTGAATATTGTTAAAGATTATCAGCACGGCCACCGGTTGGTCCACCCTGATGAAGCCTGTATCTTCTGTTCACACTGCCATTTTTGTACTGGACTGTTGCTATGGTACCTTCGAGTTTTTTTTTTTTTTTTTTGGGGGTAAGAGTAACTTGGTAAAAATCAAAAATAAATTGAATTCTTATGAAAAAAGTATACCTAATTGAAGTTTATGAATAAAAAATTAAATTACCCTTTTTGGTAATGAAAAATATTCAATTGTTCCCTCATGTTAACGAAAAATATTATTGATCAGTTTGGTAGATTAACGAAAGGCAATGGATTGGATCATCTTTTTATTATTTATAAAAATTAAATTGATTTTTTGGTTTACAAGAGTTTAATTTTTTTCATAACTGTTTTTATCTATAATTACTCTATTAGTCCGCACACTTATTAATTAAGCATATATTACTTTTATGGTTAATGTTAATATAAAATATTAAATTCCAGACATTTCACAGTGTATGTGATTGTAGCATAAAGTTAGGTGTTATGGTTTTTGTTACTAAATTTTATATATAATAATTTAAAAGTTCTGACATCTTTTAATTTTTTTAATTACATCCTTAAAGTTTCACAATAAAAAGTGGAGTGTTATAATATTTGCTACTAGATTTTATGTCAAAATTATGTATCAATGTGGATGAAAAATACTTAGGAGTTAATGCGAGAAAGTAGACAAATTCATATATTAATATGGACAAAAAAATTCAAAAATCGGTGTATAGAAAAAAAATCAGAGATTAAAATGTGATTTATTCTAAAATGAATAAAAATAATAATTGTTGTCCCATATTTAAGTTTTTTAAATCCTTAAATGCGTGTGTTTTGATCCTTTCTATGAAATATTGTCTACAAAAAATAATCAGTTAGAGCACATTTATCATGAGGGTCGACACTTTCAAATCCACCCACTGCAATAAACAAAACCTTAGGTAATACACGCCAACGCTCTCTTTAGTAAGAGTTGAGCTATTATAATTCAAATTTCAGTATTATCATCCTCTTTTCATATTATAAAAATGTATTTAAAAAATATTATTCGACAGATCTTTTGCCGTTGTGAAAAACTCACGTGTATATATATACAAATATTATATACAATTGAACCAATTGAGTGTTTTTGTAGTAAAGAGTGATGTTATTCTTTTTAAGTGATCTGAATTCGAATAATATAATATGTGAGTGTATGTGAACAAAAATTCTTTATTTTTTGTACCTCTTTTCATGCTCCAACACTAAAAAATTAAATTTTAAATCATAACTATGAATTCTAAATCTTAAACCTTAAACCTACACTCTAAAAGATACACTCTACCCAATTCCCTAAACCTTAACACTAAATCTAAACCTTAAATCATAAACTTAACTCTTTTTAGTTGAGGGCATAAATAAAAACATCAAAAAAAGGCAGAGAATTTGTTTTAAGAAAGCAAAAGATTTCTATTCACGTGTATGACTTTATCTAAATTTAAAATCAGACTAAAATATAATATTATAATTGAATTTGAATTTAAAAGAGTAAGTACGTTTGGCCGATTGGTCAAGCTGGTCATTTTTGTTCCCTCATATAATATTATAATCTCGTCCTTCCCTTAAAATTCTTTTTTTTTCTCTGCTTAAGATTAAGATTATAATTAAAATTTATAAAAAAAAATCGAATGTTCAAAAAAAATTTACACACAATAATGAAAATAAAAAACCACCTATTTTCTTACAAGTCCCACTGTTTTACAAGGAAAGCAACGGCAAAGAACCAGACAAAAGGGCCGGCCCACCATTTCCAGCCCCCACTTTTCTCTTCACTTCATCTGCTATATAAAGAGCCATCATTTGGCACAATCTCTTCATACACATCTTTCTATAGTTCTTTCTCCTTTTCCCTCACCCTTTTATTTATCAGTAGCATTTGTTTTCTCTTCTGCAATGGCCTCAGGTTCGATCTGGACCCCAAAGCAAAACAAGTTGTTCGAGAATGCTTTGGTTACGTATGACAAGGACACTCCGGACCGCTGGCACAATCTAGCCAGGGCAGTCGGAGGGAAAACCGTGGAGGAAGTGAAGATACATTACCAGAATCTCGTCGACGACCTCAAGCAGATCGAGTCCGGCCAAATCCCCTTACCCCCTTACAAGAAAGCCAGAGGGAACAAAGCATACAGTTACATGAATGAAGAACAAAGGTACTTCCCCATGCCTTTCAATTTACTTCATAATGCATGGCTAATAACTCAGCAGCAGTACTGTTATATTCTGCTTTATTGCTATTTTGTGGTGTTTTTGAGTTTAGCCGTGGAGAAGAGAAGACTGACTTGGATCTGTTGGCTTGCAGGATGAGGAATCTGAGGATTTAAGTGAAATGTGAGCCTGGCAGCCAGAAACAAAGGTGTTAAGTTCTTTAATAAAGCAAATGCATATGCATCTATCTAGAGTCTAGACCGGTGCAGCAAGCAGCAACTCTGTCGCTATTATTTCGTTTTGAATGTGCATCTTAAACTCATCAAAGTTGTATCTTCTTCCTATACTTGTTTTTATACTACATGTGCTTTCTTATATGTACCTATATCAACTATCAAGCATCTCGTTGCGCTGCTCTATAAAGCTTCTCTTATGCTTCTGTTTTTAATGAATATAGATGTCCACCAGTAATGTCCGTCTATCTTCTAGGGGTGTTCATAACCGGATATCGGATCCGATCCGATCCGGTTTTTCGGATCGGCGATATAGTGATCCATATTCGATCCGGAAAAAATCGGTTATCCGGATATTCGGATATCGGATAATCGGATCGGATATTCGGATATCCGATTATCCGAAAATATATTTTAATTTAATTATTTTTTCGAATTTGAAGTTTGTATTTATGAAAATTTCGGAATTTCGAATATAACAAACAACAAATTTCTAAATATAACAATATTCACATCTATAAAAATTTCAAATTTTTTAATTTTAGGATATAACAAGCATCAAATTGTTAAAAATAACAAAATTAATATTCTTTAAAATTTTGATTTTCGGATTTTTGGATTTTCGGATAATCTGAAACTTGAAATATTGCGATCCGTATCCGATCCGGAAAATTTAAAATCGGATCGGATATCCGATCCGGAAATAAAAATCGGATCGGATATCCGAATTTTCGGATTAGATCAACGGATAATCGAATCGGATCGGATATTTTTGAACACCCCTACTGTCTTCTATCTTACTAACTACTACATGAGTATACTTGAAAAAGGCAGATAAAAAAATAAGGTTAAAGTAACAATGGTCACCGAATTTTTAGGGTGCTTTCATTTTGGTCACTGAACTTTTAAAATTTTTATTGGAGTCACCCAACTTTTATTTCACTTTCATTTTGGTCCCTCTCATTACCTTTCGTTAGAAAATACTGATGTGGCCCGTTAGTTTTCCTTTTCCTTAAGGGTGAACTACATAAATGGTCACCGAACTTTTAAGGCGCTTTCATTTTGGTCACCGAAATTTAAATACTTTCATTGGGGTCACCCAACTTTTGTTTTGCTTTAAGGCAACCAGATGGTTTAAGAAAAAACTCTTTCAATATATAAAAAAAATAAGAAGTAGATATTACCTTATGATTATCGATGAACAATATTTTTTATATAAAACATGTGTAGATTGATGTATTTACTAGCATAAAATATTTTTTATCTATCATATTTTTGAATATTGTCTGTAATGTAAAGCCCCTATTTTGATCTATAGATCACATTGTATGCAACCTCATCTTCAAGCTACTTCACGGCTAATAAGTATAAGGGAGAAAAAAACAAACATTGAGGTTAATTATTGACCAAGAGTATAACATTTTAGTTTACTTCTGAAAGTTGTGTCCAAAAGTTATTCCACAAATTTCCCAGAATATGCAAGCAGATTTGATGCACCCCATGTTTAAGTTCAAACATTTATTTACTTTGCCATTAGAGATGGAGCTAAGATCAAACATTAGTAAGGGCAAGAGTCTATTAAACCTTTAAATATAAAAATCAGGAGGGACAAAAATCTTATTTGATTAGTATTTAAACTAATAAGGACCTAAAATACTATTATACCTAAAATTGGGAGGGGTATCTCATACATCCCTCCGTACTTGTATGCCATCATGATCGGTGTTGTTTTGATAGATGCCTTTGTGTTTGGTTGCAGCTTGTTCTTAGTCGTTGGTTTTCTTTTCTTACTCTATTTTTCATCGCAACCTGTATCTTTTCTTTATTCTCTTTTTTTGAAACTTCTATTATCTTTTTTTTTAACCTTGACCGACGTGTTTCAACATATATGCTCGTCTACTTTCTCTATAAGTCAACACTAACAATGGATCCATGATGAATTCATTAAACAATATAGCCAAATAAAGGCAGCAAAAAATAAAAAGGAGAAAGAATGTAGTAAAACGATGGAAGGAGGAGGAGTGGGAAACGTGTGACCTCAATGAAAGTTTTAAAAGTTCGGTGACCAAAATGAAAGCACTATAAAAGTTTGATGACCATTTATGTAGTTTACCCTTGAGGAAAAGGAAAATTAACGGGCAAGTCGGTATTTTCTAACGGAAGGTAATGAGAGGGACCAAAATGAATGTGAAATAAAAGTTGGGTGACTCCAATAAAAAATTTAAAAGTTTAATGACCAAAATGAAAAGCACTCTAAAAATTCAATGGTCATTAGTATACTTTAGCCAGAAAATAATAATGTGTATTATATATTAATAAACGTCATATACACATATGTAAAGGATGAAGCTGTTAACATAATATATATATATATACATATATTTTTAAACAAGAGTCGAGTTCATTAAAGATAAAGAATGATATAACAAACACCCCAAAAACATAATTAAAAATTTGTGGACTTATATAGAAAGAAAAATAAAACATGAAAAAACGAAATACATAAAGAAAAAAAATTCCCTAGAACATGACCTTCAATTTCCTTGTAAACTCAACAACCACTAGCAAACTCTCCATGTCTTTATCATACTAGATGCTTATGCAGCGATGTAGGAGACATGATCGATATAATCAATCTTGCATATATGTGCCGCTAATAGCTCTGATTACGTTGACAAATTATCAAAAAATAATCTAATCATACTAGACCGTAGATCTTCCCTGATTAAGAATGTACTCCGTAATGATAGCTACACGAACACAAAATTACTACAAAAGAGGTAAATGAGAATCATGTCACACGACAGAAAAAAAATGTCACAGACATAAAAAATCGTGTCATAAAGGTAAATGAAACAAACACAACACAATGTCGCTCCGTGAAACTTATAGCGGGAGATAAATTTTAGTCATGAACTTTTTAATCATTCAATAATTATTTTTAATATTTTTTCTAAATATATATTGATATTTAAAATTTAGAATTTAAATATTTAATATTTAAGATATAATATTTAGAGTTTAGAATTTTAGTGTTTATGATTGTTATTTTTAAAATTTGTGAAAGTTTAATATTCAAAATTTAATAATGTATATAAGTCTAATATTTAATTAGAAATATGAACTCTGCGTGCAATTAAGTTTTTTTTTTCTCACTAGACCATCAAATCATTAGCAATATAATGACGTGACATTTTTGTGTCTATGTGAAAGAAAAAAAGTATTCATTTTTGAGCTTATGTGACATTTTTTTTCACCTTATCTTCTCAATTAAAACTTAAAATTTTATCTCATTTTTAATTGTCGTCGAAAATTGTTTTTCTCTGAAATCTTTTAAGGTCAGGCAAGATAGCTATAATCTTACCTCATTCTCTATTTTCTTTTTATTAGTTTAGATTTTTTTGAAACCTCTTTAAATACAAAAAGTTTATCATTTTGAGGTTTGTAGGCTTTCTCGAATTTAAGAAGTTTAGAGTATACATTTAAAAACTCGATCAACGAGAAACATTTTTCTAAAAAAATAAACAACATACCTCTAAACTAGCATCATCGAACGACCGTCGGGGGAGATCAAAGATTTAGATATATTTTTATCATTTTGAGTGAGCTTTGTGGAAAACCAAATTAACGAGTAGAATACGCATGAAATGTGAACATTTTGATAACGATGTGTTGAAACTAATGATCGTAAATAGTGATGATTGAATTATAAAAAAGACTAGATGAGTTTAGGGTTTTCTACAAAGAATGGGAAGATAACAACCACATCATCACTTTGTTAATGATTCAAATGATTTAGTGAAAAAACAATTTGAAAATTTTAATGCCTTAATTAGAATCTTTTGTAATTCAATAACTAAAACGAAACATCTCCTAATGTTTAGTAACTAATCTTGCGGTTTACCTTAAAATCTTACTAGTTATGGGGTTAGGCTTCGACGTTAGAACAAAGTTTAGTTTAGTAACCTCATCGGTGGGCAAAATGGCCCATAAGTTGAAGCCCATAACTGAGAATTAGGGGGGCTTGGAGCAGGTCCTATTTTGGCCCGCGTACCAAACACGTGTGTCGCTCTGTTTTTTCCATACTCACATTTGCTCACAGGTTCGGCCTTTGACAAAATGGAAGACAAACACTGTCTGTTTCAGGTACGCTAACCTTGCCCCCTTAGAATTTTAAAAATTCCATAACAAATCTTTTAATTCTTTAAAAAATATTTAATTTAATTCTCTCAAATTTTTAAAAGTTCATATTAAAAATTATAATTTTTTAATATTGATAATTAAATTTCTAACTTTTTAATTTGACCCCTTCAATTTTTTTGGTCTAATGACAATTTAAGTCATTATAAATTTAAATATTAGATAAATTAAACATTGTCCCTCAATTTTGAGTTTAAATACTTAATAAATCTTAATATTTTTAAAATTAAATAATTTAGCCACTCCTAATGTTTGATCCTGGCTTTGCCCTCGCTAAAAATCGTCAGTAGCTCGACAAGATTTTTAAGTTAGCTTTCATCTTGGACACAAAGATAAAGTTCTATGTATTTCTTTAAATTAAAACCATAACTTTGTCCCTTCATAATATTTGAAAGTACGTAAATCATAACTTATGCTACAGGTTTACCTTGTAAATCACAAAAATCATGATGAGGTTAAATGATCCCTGCTGCCTGGAAACAATCCTTTTCTTTCGTTATTTGTTTCTTTTTCACTTGCTTGCTTTGCTTTAAAATTTCTGTATACTGCTTTTGTAATGACATTTCTGTCTGTTATGTTATTAGGGTCTTTGCGTGGGAGCAATGATTGTCATTGGAGATGGAATTTTTGGCATTTGTCCCAATCCATCGATCAACTTGAAAGGGGAAATGTTTGTGTGAAATTGTTGTTCTGAAAGCCATTAATGTTAGAAGCCTTTAGAGTCTTTTAACTTTGGGTCTGCTAATTTTGCTTTTAGGATTTGAATAAACACAATGCCCGGTTCCTTGGCCTTTGTTAAAGGACACCAATTTTATATGTCAACTGTCTAATGCAAAGACATTAATGGATTGCAAATCACTGCTGGTTGTGAAATTTGTCTCTTGAATTGTCTAATAACTGGCTGAATGTTAGAACTTAGAACCACCTTTGTTAATCAATTATGGTTAAGCTACATCCTCAGATATGTTTTGTTTCTCTCTCTCTCTCTCTTTTAACTCTTCTGCGAAAAGAAGAGAACTTTGTACACCGCATAATCCAGATCATTATTATATTAAGCTCTTGGATTTCCCGTTTAGTGTCCGAGGAGACTTTACTTAAGAATCCAATCGTATTCGTTGGACGTTCATTTGTTTTTAAATTGTTAGTCTCTGTCACCTGCCGCATTGTTGCTCCCTAATATTCCATTCTTAATCAAGCAATAGCTATTATTTTTCAGGTCAATCATTCCAGGATTATACTGAGATATACTCGCGAATATTTCTTCTTCTCTTTTGCTATTCATTTCCCTTCTGTATTATTTTTTTGAATGGTCCAAAGGTGGTTACAAGATAGTATTTGTTCGTACATATTCTTAACCCTTTGACAATGCACATACATCTTGTAGAAAAAACGATTTAAACCAATGTCTCTTAGAATGAACATCATCCGCTTTTTTCACTGAGACACTTGTTGAGTTCCTTCGGCATTGTTTTTAGAGTGCACTTGATACGATAAAAAATATATACTACCAATTACTTTTCTAGCAATCACGTGCCCAGTGATCATGAATAGAAAACCTTTTTCAGTGCTCCTATTTATGTCTCACACTAAAAATAAGGTTTATGGTTTAAAGAATTTGGGATATGGTGAATTTTTTAGGATGTAGGGTTTAAAATTTAGAATTTAGGGTTAGAGCTTAAAATATAATTTTTTAGTGTTTGTTAGTGTTAGAGCATAGAAAGCACTGAAAAGGGGCAATAAATTTTTGTCCAAAAATCATATATAATTGAATTATACAGATAAAAACATAATAGAAATCATCCGCCCCTTTTTGGTACTCCTATATATGCCCACATTAAAAAAATTAGGTTTAAGGTTTATGATTAAAAATTAAGGTTAAAGTTTAGAGAATTATTGGTAGAGTGTATTTTTTAAGGTTTAATATTTAAAGATTAAAATTATTCACTTAAAATATATTTTTCTAATGCTAGGGTATAGAAAGGCACACGAGATTTTTGTCCATAAAAACATATCAAACAACACCTTGAACTCTCTGTTGCAAAGAAATTTGTTCGCTGCATAAACCTGCACCCAACGAGATTTAAACTAGCAAAAACCAAAAAGATAACTAGAGTCCATCGTCTGATTGCCGCGTTTACCAGATCATTATTAATATTAGGATCTTGGAATTCCCGCTGAGTCTGGAGTACTTTAAGATACAATCATCATGACCTGCCTCATTAATTCTCCTCATATTCTATTACTTAATCCACATGCGAAAGATCCTGGGACGGCATTGGAGAATGTAACGGGACAAATCATGTACAAACGTCAATAAGCTGACACTGCTATTAATTTACAGGTTAATCATTCCAGATCATACTGGGATATTCTCACGAATGTCCTTGTTCTCTTGTTTCTATTGATTGTCTTCAATGTTGACAGCATTAGCAGTTAGCACCCTGTGCCTAACGCTGCCTTCACATTTCTCACTATAAAAGTGGGCTTAGGTAGCAGAAAACCTACCAAGAAGCACAAGAGCAACAAATATGAATTATAAAAACTACGATCCTACTTTCCCTGACCAGCCAGTTGTTGACCTATACCTCCCTATATGGGCTAGCTTACCAGCCTTTAGTTCCAAGCCAGCTTTCATTTGGTCCGAAGATGGCTCCACCAATGTAAGCAAAACCTCAACACTTACCTATGCTCAGCTCATTGATTCAGTGCAGTCCATTTCTTTTCAGTTGCTCAACTCATTACAAAGAGGTGACACTGTAATCGTTTTATGCACACCTGGGCTAGAGCTCGTTGAGGTTATTTTTGGGTGTCAAAGAGCCGGTTTTTTGAGCGTGCCCATATCCCCACCAGACCCTTTTTTCTCCAAACAAAACTATCACCACCTAGTCAGAGCTCTGTCCCAGACAAAGCCGAAAGCTGCCATAGCCCACCGTGGTTATATCACAAAAGTTCAGCAATCTCTCTCTTTACCCTCCAAGGACAAGAGGCTTGCTGAAATGTTACAAAATCTGAAGTGGATTCCCACCGAAGATGTCAAACGCGAAAGTGCAGATTCAGGCGTGGATTCTACGCTTTTATAATGGCTGCAAACCTGATGAAATTTACTTGATTCAATACACGTCGGGTGCAACAGGGATCCCGAAGCCCGTGTTTCTGACAGCCGGATCAGCAACTCACAAAGTTAGAACAGCGAGGAAAGCTTATGATTTACATCCAAATAGTGTTATTGTCTCTTGGTTACCTCAGTACCATGATTGTGGCCTGATGTTTCTGTTATTAACCATTGTATCTGGTGCAACATGCGTGTTGACCTCACCTGCGGCTTTCGTTAGCCGGCCTAGACTATGGCTCGAGCTCATGACGGAGTTCAAGGCAACTTGCACTCCTGTTCCATCATTCACCTTGCCACTAGTCGTGAAGCGTGGTGGAGTCGAAACGGGAAGCTCGCCTATCAATCTACGGAGCTTGAGAAATCTAATTATCATCAACGAGCCCATTTACATGGCATCAGCTGAAGAATTTCTTCACGTGTTCAAGCCTTTTGGACTAAAACCATCGTCCATCTCCCCTTCTTATGGCTTAGCAGAGAATTGCACTTTCGTTTCCACAGCATGGAGAAGCAATGAAAACTCTGGAAACTCTTGTTTCCCGATTTTCCCCTCTCACGACAAGCTCTTGCCTAGTGCAAGACTTGCCAGTGATGAAGAAGAAGAGGATATGGACATAATTGTTGCAAATGAGCACACACATGAGCCTGTTGTAGATGGAATTGAAGGCGAGATTTGGGTTTCGTCTCCGAGCAATGGGGCAGGTTACTTAGGCCACCCTTTCTTAACTCAAGACATATTTAAAGGTAGACTTCGCAACAAGGTCAGCCGGTGTTACGTCCGAACCGGAGATAGAGGAATTGTGAAAGGGGAAGAAAGATTTCTTTTCGTAACAGGCCGTTGTCTAGAGGTGATTAAGCTCCCAAACGGTCAGGACATACACCCTCATTACATAGAGACCGCAGCTTACAATAGTTGCCCACAGTTCATACGAGGAGGTTGTCTCGCGGCATTTGATGTTTCCAGAAAGATCGTTCTTGTGGCAGAAATGCAGAGGAGTGAAAAGGATAACAAGATTTTGAGGAATATATGTGAAAGAATCAGAGAAAATGTGTTCGAAAAAGAAAAGGTTGATATAGGCAAGGTAGTTCTTGTAAAAAGTGGAAGTGTTCCGAAAACAACTTCAGGTAAAATTCAAAGGTGGTTGGCTAGGGACAACTTTCTAGGACGTAAAACGAATGTTGTAATAGAAAGCGTGTTTGATAACAATGACAGATTATTACAGTCAAGTAATGGAAGAGGACAAAGAAGAGGAATAGGCCTGGTAGCTGAAGAGAAAGAAGTTATTTATTCACTCTCAAGTGCTGCAATGGATCGTCCATGGTTGTCTCGATTGTGAGTACATTAAGAATCTATCTAAGACCCATTTTCTCTGTATGTGTGTTGTGCCCACAAAATAGTGTGGAAGAGTTGTTCTTAAGTTTCCCTTTGTGATTATCGACAAAGGGGCGAGAATTAGGAAGTGAATAGTGGTTAATTTTGTATGACTGCAGCTTGCTAGTAATAGAATTTGCTGCCTCCTTTGTATGCACACCTTAATATATTTCTCCAATAATTTAATAATACGTCGGAAATGACTTTTGAATAAGCTTACATAGTTTTTCAGTTTGTTTTATTTTATACTATTGTCAATTTTCGAATTATGTAAATTAAGGTTGTTTATAACTGGTTCAATAAGTATTAATGGCGGATCCAAAAAATAAAAAATAGGGATCTAAAATTCATAGGTGAACAGTGTCACGGCGGCTAGTTCACAACCGAAGAAATAAATGGTAGCCTACAATTGATTTTTTCTTCAATATAACTGTGTGAAGGAATGAGAAAGGAGATGGCTAAAAGAGAAAAAATATAAATATTATTACAGTCTAAAAGGCCCTCAATTGTTTATCAGATTAAAAAATAGATTAAAATAAGGGTAATTATTCAACACAGAGGCCGTGAATTGTTTTTTAAATTAAAAAATATTAAAATAAGGGTAATTATTTAACACAGAGACAGTGAAAACAAAAAATTTTTACAAGCGTCTTAGTTGTAGGGTTTATAGTTTGATTTTAAGGTTTAAAAGTTAAGGGTTTATGTTTAGTGGTTTAGGATTGATGGTTTATAGTTAGAATTTATAGTTTGGGGTTATAATATAGGGTTTAAGGTTGAAACATAAATCCCTAACAATATTACATTAAATTCTAAATCCTAAGTTCTAATCATAACCCCTAAATTCTAAACTCTAAACTTAAATCACTAACCCTTAAATCCTAAAATCAAGTATTTGTGAAAACTTTTTTATTTTCACCACTTGTGTATTGAATATAAATACTTAAAATAAAAATAAAATAAAAACTCACCAAATCAAATCACGTGATAATTAATAGAGTAATAAAGTCAATAAAGACCCGTACATTCAGCTAGCTGTCGACCTTTTAAGTTTTAATACTCTTTTTTTTTAAATGGGTATGCAAAATTCTTAAAAAATAAATTATCCCTTATACCTAAACTATACCTAGTAGTTCCCTTATTATTTTAGTTCATTAGTTAAGTACTCATTATTTTAGTTCATTAGTCAAGTCTTCATTAACATCAATGAGAATCAAAGTTGGAGTCTCACTAACAATCTCGTTTAGCCTATAAAAAAATATTTGTCACTATCTTAATTGAATTTAATATCAATTCAAAAATCCATATCCTCCCTCATCCATGTAAGCGTCTTGGGTGAGGGAGGATTCTTGATTTCGTAATGCCATTGGTGGAAACAGTACTACAGCCAAAGAACATCAGAAAGTGCAGCAGAGAGACAAATGAAGCCATCGATTGCATCACGGAAAGGTAAAGACATTGCTTGGGGGCAAGCGTGGTTATTTTGCCAGAGCCAAAGAGTTGCAGAAATGCGCAAATTGGGGTATCCATTTCACTTCACTCAGCGACGGGAGTCAGGACCACAACTCCACTGTGGACCATCCCCCAAAGATTTTTACTTTTCACTTTATCTTCTCACCCTAAATCCGTTGCTACAGTTAAAAAAATCTACCCTTTAGCCTGTGATGGAGTGTTTATTAGTTTCTGGAAACCAGTTTTTAAAAGTAAAGTCGAGTTTTATGCTGGGTGGTGGCCGGTAGGAGAGGATTATGGAAGAAGCAATGCTATGTCGCATCAAGGGCCGAATCTATAACTATATGGACTACAAACTATCTGCTTGGTCACTTGGGGAAGGGGGATCAAGTGGGTTAAAGACAAGAACTTGGAAAGTGGGAAGTCAATAATGGACCGTGGGACCCAAATGTAGCAGGGCGTGAGAGAGAGATGAACATGACGTTGTCGGTTGTTTTTTCCTTTTGTGCACAACTCAACATAAATCTCTCCCTTCTAGAGAATGACCCTGATCTCCCCCCCGGCATCAAAACAAACAACCAAGCCATCTCTTGTTGGGACTTGGGATATATATGTAGTGGGCTTATAACGAGCACAAAAGCGAACACAAAAAAAATCCTTAACCCTGAACTCAGACTCAATCCCAAACCCCATATCTACCTCGTTTCCCTTCCCAATTCTTTTTGGTTCTTCTTTGCTGACCGGCGATGCATAGACACTTCTTACATGGTGTGGTAAAGGCCTAACTCTGCAGTTTGCTCATCTTTTTCTTAAAAGTCTGCGAGTTTGGTGCCATTCACTTTAGCGTCTTTGTTTGTTGTTTTGAAGGTTTATTTTTTCATTCTTATCCTTTTAGTTCCGTAATAAAACTCTTTCCTCTCTCTCTTTCTCTTTTCTCTCGGCTCGTTGAAATTTGCGGTATGGGTCGCAGGATTTTTGTAGCATAATGCTGATAAGTTAACATCTGGAGGAAGATAAGGAAAACTAACAAGATATCTAGATAAGCAACGTACTTGCATCATCTCTTTTGAAACGTTTCGAGTTGCACACAAAAGCAGGGGAGGAAAAAGATCCACAATTAGTTGAACAGCATTGGTGAGCTTGTTTAGCTTAAATATCATAAAAAAGTTTACTTCTTTTGTTTTTCGTTTCTTCAACAATTACTTCTTAAAGTATGGAGGTAAGAGGCCAACAACACGAGCCAGGGTCTTCTGCCTTTTGTTATCACTCGCCTGGAGTTGAGAGAAGAAGAGATGGAAACCATAATGGTACGGCTGGTCTCAATTGCACTCAAACCCTAGATCATGTTCATCGCCTCCAGAGACAGCAATCAATCGGTCAAGGAAGATCTCCGCCCCCGGATCGAGTCACTGCCGCCACTGCTGCAGCTGTTGCACCTATTTCAGTTGCTGCTTCAAACATAAAGCCCTCAAACTTCATCAGATATCGAGAGTGTCTCAAGAACCACGCGGCCAACATCGGCGGGAACATTTACGATGGCTGCGGCGAGTTCATGCCTAGTGGGGAAGAAGGAACCCTTGAGGCCTTGAAATGTGCCGCCTGTGACTGTCACCGCAACTTTCACCGCAAGGAGGTTGATGGAGAGACCCAATTCGGGGCTAATCCCAGTAGAAGTTTGATGCTTCACCCACTTCGGTTGTCTCCGCATTTGGCATCCCCAACCATGATGCATACAAGTCCATCAAGCGCAATGGTTGCGTCAATGAGTAATATGGCGTTTGGAAGTGGCGGCGGGAACAAATCTTCAAGCGAGGATCTTAATGTGTTCCAAACTAACGCGAAGGGAATGCCGCAGCCACCCTCTTGTGTTTCGTCAAAGAAGAGGTTCCGCACAAAATTTACGCAAGAGCAGAAGGATAAGATGTTGGAGTTAGCTGAGAAAGTGGGTTGGAGGATTAGTAAAGAAGGTGAAGAGTTGGTGCAGAAATTTTGTGCTGAGCATGGGGTGAAAAGGAAGGTTTTCAAGGTTTGGATGCAAAGAAACAGCCACCTGAGTAAGAGCTCTTCATGTTTATGGTTGCTAAATGAGTAGAATGACCACATGTGAGATATGCATATATATGGAGATTATTCACTGTAAATCACGGCCATATCTTAGCATTGATTACTGTTCCTTGTAATAATTGATTCTCTTTAATTATGGTAGTTTCTTTCTTTCTCATCATTTGGAAAACATTGTCTGAAAGCAAGGAAATTTGAAAATGGGGAAATAATGGCGTCTCGTTCTTCAAGTTTAATGCTGATTGAAAATGGTGAATTTCATTGCATGCAGGCTGTTGTTGTGCAACTGTTCCATCGGGTCATGTAAGTATTAGTTCTTTCTAGTTGAATCTAGCCCAAGTCCAACCAAAAAGAAAAAGAACTTGTTTTTTCTATAAGTAATATTTTGGATAAATTTGGTTCTATCGTCTAAGAAAGCAGAAAAATGTGTTACATCATACAAAAAGTTACAATTCAATGTAATTTACATGCTTATATTCCAAGTTATACAATTATGATCAAAAGAAAATATTTCAAGCCATACAAAGTTGTTTGTTTGCTCTATCAAATCTATTTATCGCATCAGTAACTCTATTACAAATCAATCTTTTAAAATTTTATAGTATTTTCTATCAGATTTTGCTATAAGACAAATAAAATAGATTTATGATGATCGTTATCAATTTAAGTTAATTTCATGTTAATCTATTTTTTAACTCGTGCATCAACATTTGACACGTGACAGCTCAAATAATAACTGGATAGAGTGCATCCTTTTGCCTTTTCAAGTCTCCCTCAATTCTCTGTTCTCTTCCCCTCTTTACACTCCATTACAATTATCTCCGATCATCATTACTCACGGCTTTAAGTGCAAATCTATATGTATGAACTGTCTTGAACCACCACATTCCAATTATACCCTCAACATGTCTTATAAGCACGAGTCATTAAAAACTTGAACATAACATTTTCTTCGAAATTCGATTGGTGACATAAGGAAGTTTATTTAGAAAAGTCCTATATAATATCCAGTCATTTTGGAATGGAAGAATGAGTCTGGTATAGGTGCTATGGTGAATTGGTGCAATGTTTGCAGTCCAAAAGCTTAGAGGGGCTTGGAGCTAAGGCAGCTACAAGATTGGAATAAGGCGAGCATCTTTCAACATACTTGGGCACTTTATTACCAGATCTGGTTCTATTTGGACAGTATGGATTTGGGCTTATGTCTTAAAAGGCACATCTGTTAAAGAGGATTGTGTACTATGTGGGGATGGATCCCAGACTAGAAACCATTTACTTTTTGGCTGCATGTTTTCTAATGAAGTATGGGGAAGTATTTTGTTGCTATGTAAACTGAACAAACCAATGGGATCTTGGCACTACGAACTTCAGTGGGCAATTACAGGTTTGAAAGGGAAGTCACTACTGTCAATTGTGTTATAAGTTAGCTTGGGATGGACACATATACTGGATATGAAAGGAAAGAAATAACGTATTATTCAATAGTTTTGTATCTTCTTTAAACTAGAATTATGCATATTGTCACGGGGCTAGATTTTGACTCTAGCTGATCCGTGCGGCCTTAGACGCTTTCGACGCAAATCGGTCGATTCCTACGCCTAAGTCAGCCTTCAACCAGCCTTGTGAGTACTCCCGCTCGACAACGGCCGACCAAAGACTCGGTCTCGATGGATCTCGTCACTGACACCACTTGTGTCGCGGGGCTATACCTTTGCCAGACGAATCGTGCCGGACCTTAGTCGCTTTCTCGGTTGAAACGTCGACTAAGTCACCCTGAAGTACCTTGACACGGTCTTAGGTGAAGATCTCTCGACAAACACCTAACTCAACCAGGATTCTCGCTCCGGAAGATCGAACACTCCTCGAAGCCCTCGAACGAAAGATCGTTCTAAGTAAAGCTAATCAAAGAACAACAGAAAGAGATTGGCAGCTAGAACAACGAAGAACACTCAAGAACAACCAAGAACAATAGAAAGAGTTTTAGAGTAAATGCTTCTTGTATTACTCAAGTGAAGTGAACTGAATGAATGAAGTGATTTACAAGTGAGGAGGGAGCCTCTATTTATAGTTGAACTCCCCTACATCCAACGGCTCAGTTTAAATTACATCAACGGTCGAGATTGATCTTATCTTATCTTATCTGATCAAATCTCAAATTCAAATCTCTAATTATCACAAACATTATCTATACATTATATTCAAATAAATGGATAATGCTTTGACCAATTTACCCTCCTGAATCCTCCATGGATTTGGCTAAGTCTTGTGGGCTTGCGGGCTCTTTAGCATTCTTCAAGTGCCGGGCCAAGTGTGATGGTCTTGGCAAGCCCGTTCCACCGCGCAAACTCTCTTTGGCTGATTCTTGCGCCAATGCCTCGGTCCCAAAGGTTCGGTCCACGCCTTCCTCCAAGTGCTGGGCCAAGTCTAATGATCTTGGCAAGCTCGTTACGCCGCGCAAACCCTCTTTGGCTGGTTCTTGCGCTAACGCCTCGGTCCCAAAGGTATGGTCCTCGCCATTCTCCGAGTGTTGGGCCACATTTGACACGCCCGTTGCATTGCGCACAACCTCCCTATTTGTTGCTCGCGCTAATGTCTCGGTCCAAAAAGTTTGGTCCGTGACAATCTCCCCCACTTGACTTAGCGACGCCCTCGTCGCTGCACTTGAACGATCCTGGGCAGGGTCAACTTGATTACTCGTCGATGCCTCGGCTTCGTGCAATTCCCCCATATGAACTGCTCGTCTCGCCTCAAACTGTCGTTGAACATCGCGTGCTAACACGCCTCTTGATACATCTCCCTTGTAGGAGCACTCTCCCACAAACTCTGATTTACCTCGACTCAGACCCACTTGGTCCTGCGGCAAAGACTTGGAAGTCACAACATTGAACACAGACTGAACTCTCAGATTCGTCGACAACTCTGGCTTGCCCCTTTGAACTCTGAAAGGTCTCTTCCAATCTTCTTTTCCCCCGCACTGAAGACTAGGTCGTACTTGACCTACGCTCATCAACAACGGCAAATCAAAACCAAAAACACTAGGAATGTGTTTGAGATGTACCTTTTCCTCGGTCACATTTACTCTAAAACAGTCAGCCCCTTCTTTCTCCTTGAAGTCCGGCCCTCTCGCATTGAACCTTCTTCATCGAAGTTCTTTGCTTGCATCGGCACTTTCGCCACAAAGTCCGCGTTACTACTGCAGATCGGCACTTCTTCCCCAAGTCCGTTGCATCCGTTGCACCCGCCCTTCTGACTTGAAGTTTGGTGCTCTCTTGCATCGATCCTTCTTCCTTGAAGTTCGGTGCTTTCTCTTGCGTCGACACTTCCTACCTGAAGTTCGTCGCTCGTTTCCCACCTTACCCATTGGTGGTGTCTCCACGGTTACTATGTCCCCTAACGGCTTGGCCCCCTTCGACTCTACAATGGTCTCAAAAGCGATGCTCTTACCCCGAACATCCTCGGCAAGCTCCTCAGTAGCCTTCTCGGACATGGTCACCCATTCCTGCTTCCGGTCCCCCTTGGCCTTGGCAGAACTCGACGTTATCGGATCAAGCGATACAACCTCGCTCTCTTCTGGCTCACCCAACTCCTTGGATGGCTTGACTCGATCCAGGCAATCTCGCAATTTGTGAGGCCCCTTACACTGGTAACACTCTAGTTGCTTCAACTTGCGTCGGCACTTCTTCCTCGAAGTCCTTCGCTTCTTTCCCACCTTGCCCATAGGTGGCATCTTAACGGTTGCTATGTCCCTCGACGGCTCAGCCCCCTTCGACACTGTACTGGTCTCAAAAGCGATGCTCTTTCCCCGAACATCCTCGGCAAGCTCTTTCCAGCCTTCCTAGACATCTTCAACCCATTCTGCTCATGGTCTCCGCTTACCTTGGCAGAACTAGATAACTCGGAACCAAGTTTCACAGGCTCTTTACTCTTGGCCTTGTCCTGTCCCTCGGACCACTTGGCTCGAAACGGGCATCTCCGCAACTTATGAGGTCCCTTACATCGGTAACACCTCAATTGCCTCGTCTTTACCCTCGGCTTGACAGCTTCCTCACTTGCTATCGCACCAAGTCTTATCACTGGCTGGACTACTTTGGCACTCGTAGTCGAACCACGGTTCTCACTTCGCTTGGCGGCATTGACACTCACAATCGCCCCAAGTCTCATCGCTGGCTGGACTACTTTGGCACTCGTAGTCGAACCACGGCTCTCACTTCGCTTGGCAGCATTGACACACGCAATCGCCCCAAGTCTCGCTACTTCACCCTTTGACTCGTCTCTTTGTCTTCACCATGGCAGCTAGGCGGTTCTTCTCGGGACATCCCCTTATCAAATGAGGACCATCACGAAGTAGCACTTCAACTTCTTGCTCCCCCTTCTTCTCGCACGGACTTAGCCTCACCATTCCCTTGTCTCTCGAATCGGGCATGGTTGACTCAACACTCACACCGCTTGCATCCTGCAGGCTCGGCCGAGGTTCGGTAACAACGATAGCCTCCAAAGTCTCTCGGGCATCTCCCGCTCTCATCTGCGAACTTCGCCCCGGTCTAAATCCTCTAAGAAGGTCTTGAGCGCATCACATTCGTTCGCTCATTGCCGTCTTGCAACTGAGCAGCTCCCTCTTGAGCTCATCCACTTCTTTTCGCAAAGCTTTTATCTCAGCTTCACTCGCATTACTCCCTCGAACAGTCACCAACTTGTTGAGAACTTCTCGTGTCTCGTCCTTGAACTGGTCATCTATGGACTCTACCTCGTCAAGACGGGACTCGAAAACACCTTGGGTCCGCTTGGCCTCCTTCTCGGATTTCTCAAGTCTACAAACCCTCTTTCCCAACGACTCCAATTCCACCTTCATTGCCTCCACTGCATCTTGAAGGGAATTACCTTGTTGGTTCAACTTCTCGTACACTGAGTTGAGAACTTCTTGGATCTCCTTCGCGGCTTCCTCCTTGGAAGAACTCTCCGCTTTTTGCAAATCCACCATCTTGGCTTCACAAGCACAACTCTCTCGAACTACCTCCAATTCGTTGAGGATGCGTTGCGTCTCGTCATTGAACTTGCCCTCCATGGACTCTAACTTTTCAAGACGTGACTCCACAACACTCCGGGTCTTTTTGGCCTCTTCTCTTAGAGTTTCCACTGCAGCCTCTAAGGAATCGCCACGCTTTCGGACACCTTCACATCCAATTCATTAAGAGCCAATTGAACATCCTCCCGGATCCCTTCTAGAGACTCTAACATCTCAATATCCAACGAACCCAGCTTCTCAAGGTTTACTGACTCTAGCTCTTCAAACACCACCTCGGCCTCCTTCTTGAAGTCCAAGAGTTTATCGACCCAAGCCTCTACAATTTGTTATGAATTCAAGATTCGATTGTACCTTATTTTCAAGACGGTTGCTCCTCTCGTCAAATTCCTTGAGTCTTTCTTACATCGTCCATTGTCGTGTCTTCTTCTTTGGTGCCATCTCAATCACCACTTTGCCACGAACTAGTCCGATCCCCGATCACTTCGACTAACTCGAACGCAAACCACCACCACGCTTATCCGCAACTACAAGTCGAACTCACCACACTTGACCGCACCGCAAGTCGGAATCCACCACACTTGATCGCACCGCAAGTTGGCTTGAACACAAGTCACCACCACGCTTGACTGCAACTGCGAGCTGGCTCGAACGCAAGTCCCTTCCTCGACTCGCTCGGATAGCACTTATCACGGCACTTCTCTGATTCCACCTCTCGTGGCTCTCTCTGTTACCAACTCTCACGGCTCTTTTCGATATCAACTATCGCAAGACTTCGCTCCGATGCCTACTGTCACGGAACCCGCTACCGTCTTTGATAACAACTTATCACCGCTCAACTCTGACACCAACTGTCAGCAGAACTTCGCTCCGATGCCTACTATCACGGAACCTGGCTACCAGCTACCAGCAACCAACTTTCACCACTCACTCAGATACCAACTATCACGGAACCTGGCTACCGGCTACCAGCTACCAGCTACCACCGCTCGTCTCTGATACCAACTATCAGCTACCGCCTTTTGGCTCTGATACCAACTGTCACGGGGCTAGATTTTGACTCTAGCTGATCCGTGCGGCCTTAGACGCTTTCGACGCAAATCAGTCGATTCCTACGCCTAAGTCAGCCTTCAACCAGCCTTGTGAGTACTCCTGCTCGACAACGGCTTCGACCAGCACTCCAGGTCTCGATGGATCTCGTCACTGACACCACTTGTGTCGCGGGGCTATACCTTTGCCAGACGAATCGTGCCGGACCTTAGTCGCTTTCTCGGTTGAAACGTCGACTAAGTCACCCTGAAGTACCTTGACACGGTCTTAGGTGAAGATCTCTCGACAAACACCTAACTCAACCAGGATTCTCGCTCCGGAAGATCGAACACTCCTCGAAGCCCTCGAACGAAAGATCGTTCTAAGCGAAAGCTAATCAAAGAACAACAGAAAGAGATTGGCAGCTAGAACAACGAAGAACACTCAAGAACAATAGAAAGAGTTTTAGAGTAAATGCTTCTTGTATTACTCAAGTGAAGTGAACTGAATGAATGAAGTGATTTACAAGTGAGGAGGGAGCCTCTATTTATAGTTGAACTCCCCTACATCCAACGGCTCAGTTTAAATTACATCGACGGTCGAGATTGATCTTATCTTATCTTATCTGATCAAATCTCAAATTCAAATCTCTAATTATCACAAACATTATCTATACATTATATTCAAATAAATGGATAATGCTTTGACCAATTTACCCTCCTGAATCCTCCATGGATTTGGCTAAGTCTTGTGGGCTTGCGGGCTCTTTAGCATTCTTCAAGTGCCGGGCCAAGTGTGATGGTCTTGGCAAGCCCGTTCCACCGCGCAAACTCTCTTTGGCTGATTCTTGCGCCAATGCCTCGGTCCCAAAGGTTCGGTCCACGCCTTCCTCCAAGTGCTGGGCCAAGTCTAATGATCTTGGCAAGCTCGTTACGCCGCGCAAACCCTCTTTGGCTGGTTCTTGCGCTAACGCCTCGGTCCCAAAGGTATGGTCCTCGCCATTCTCCGAGTGTTGGGCCACATTTGACACGCCCGTTGCATTGCGCACAACCTCCCTATTTGTTGCTCGCGCTAATGTCTCGGTCCAAAAAGTTTGGTCCGTGAATATCAATATATCCATGTTGAGGGTGGGAAGAAAATATATATGAAATAAATAATTTGTTCACAAGATAAAAACAATAGGGGATGTAACTTAGATGGTAGAGCGCTACGCGGATCAATACCCGCATCTCCACTCCTTTTTACTTGATATCAGAAGCAAAAAAGAAAAAAAAATCCTGCCTTTCTATATGTCTTAAAAACCCTCCCATTCCTTCATTTGTTTTTATAGCATCTCTCATTGTTATCTGATTCCTTCGGGAATCAATATCTCCCTGTTTTGCTTACCTTTTCCCCGATCCTATCCAGATTTTCAGTCAATATTGATTGCTTCTCTCTTCAGATTCAGAGTACAATTTTGGACGCCGAATTTCAAATAGGTAAGATGTAATTCTGCTTCTCATTGCCGCCATTTATTTAATAATAATAAAAAACATGTTTTGTTCTTTAAATTCCAATCGATTAAGATGCATGAGAACCGAAATCAAATTATATTTAATGAATGAACGTTTCCCTGCTCTTAATGATGAAATGGAAACGAAAACTGAAATTGTTCCCTTAATGTCCGTCGTTAATCGGCTTGATTAGTTATTTTTATTTCCTGGGAAAAAAAACTTGATGTTTCTCTGTTGATTAGACGATTGCTTAATTTATTGTATTTATTTGGAAACAAACAAGATTTAACATTGATTCAATAGAGAAAGCACAGAGCATTTAGTAGTAACAGTAATATTTTTTTATTTAAATCTGGAAACTTCAGTACAATACTCACAACCTTAATAATTACAGAGTTCATATTTCTTGTTATATTAACAAACTGACTCGATCACTGGATGTAAAATAAGATAGGAAGAATCACGAAGCGAATTCTCCATTTCTTTATAATTTAGCTCTCTCTTTTTTCTCCAGTTGAAACTTCTACTTCATTGGAGCTTTAGATTCTTCATACGCCTGCGGAGGATTTAAAGGTACAAATAGAAAAATAGATTATATATAAAGAGATCAGGAGCAATTGATCAAATGCCTGTTTATGTTAAATTATTAATATTATTTGTTTTCAGCTGAAGTAATTGGCATTTCCCTGAGATTATCGATAAAGGGTTTTTAAAGAAATCTGAAATTTATGGTTAAAAAATGGGTTAAGTCAGACATGAATACGAGAAGCACCGGCTAACTTTTTTATTTAGACAATGGGTTTGAAGCTCTTTGAATTCTATATAGGACCATGTGCACACAAGGGATTAGATTTCATGTGGGGAGTTCTTCTAAGTAGGTTGAAATAGGGTATGGACTATAGATATAGTATTATAAAAAAGAAACATAAAGTAGTAATAAAAAATTATTTTGAGGGGAAATAGAGGTCGGTGTTTGGCTTGAACTAGGGGTGTTCAAAATTTCGGTTAACCGAATTAACCGGCCGAATCGAAATTTTTTTCAGTTAATCGGTCGGTTAATTTTAGGTTCGGTTGGTTAACGGTTAATAATTTTTTCAAACTTCGGTTAATTAGGTTCGAAATCGGTTAATTAACCGAATTTTTTATATATTTATTTTTTGTCACTAAACTTTTAAAAATTATAAAATGGTCATTAATCTTTATCAAATTTGCACAAAATGATCATTAATTTTATTAAATTATTAAAAAATAATAATTAAAAATTTCAATATTTATCAATAATTTATAATGTGCAATAAATCAATGATATTTTGTAATAATTCAAAAAGTTTAATGGTTGTTTTATAACTTTTGAAAGTTTAGTGGCTGAAAAGATTATTTTAACATAGTTTAGTGACCATTTATGTAATTTATCCAAAATTTTATAACAAATTTCTGTTAATCGAATTATTCAACCGAATTAACCGAACTTTTTAAGGTTCGGTTAAAAATTTTCAAAAAAAAATTCGGTTCTATTAAAGGTTAATAGGAAAAAAAATCGGTTAATGAAATTTTAGAAATTCGATTTGATCGGTTAACCGAATCGACAGTTTGATGTTCAAACCTAGCTTGAACTTTGAACTTTATCATCCAGAAAGGGAAATGTGAATGCATGGCATGCTAGGAAACATGGATATGAATACAACCGACTTTAATCCTTCATGAGCTAAACATTTGAATATCTTGCTATGGATCATAGGGAAAATTACTGGATAACATTCTTTAAACGATTTCCAACATAGCCGAAAAGGGTAGGAACTAGGAAGGTGTCACGTAAGTAGGAAGGAAAAAGAAAACCCTCGTATAGTTTACTACTATTATTTGCTGTGTTTTGGAGCTCGAGGGTACGTCCATGTTTCATGTTAGGGGTGTCCTCTTGAAACTACAATCGTTGTCTTCTCTTAGTAGTGAACCTAATTTCTTGGAGATGTTGAATAAATGGAAGTTTTTAAAGATTCTTCATACAAGTTGATAGCGTTTGGCATTGCAGAGGAAGTTTAAAGAAAGATGGCTAGTTGAATATTTTGATCTTGCTAGTTTATTTAATGAGAATAAGTATTTTGAGCCATGACTGATAGTTTTCAAGTAGAAAAGACTAAAAAGAGGTACCTTTGCACCACAGCAATTCATCTTCTGTTACTCCCAGTGCTTCTGTAATTGGGTATAGGGATTTGACCAGATTCAATATATATGAGGTCCCTCACTAGGATCTCATAGTGCCTTCTTACTTCCTCGACTGATTTCCCATCCACAGCCGCTGCCACTTTTTGCCAGCGTTCTGGGGTGTCCTTGTCATATACAGCGAGTGCCCTTTCAAATAGCTTGTTTTGCTTTGGAGTCCAGTAGGAGTTGGAATCACGTGAAAAAGTAGCAGATGATGCCATTTTTAAAGGGAGAAGGGGAATGCAAGTATTTCAGGATGATCAGATCTTAAAGGGAGAGTAACTAACAAAAGAGAAAGAAACTAGGAAAGGAAGAAGAGGTTGTTGCCTCGGTCAAGGGGATGGTATGGTTAAGAAATCGTAATGGTTGCTGGTTATAAAGAGCAAAACTGGTGAGGGTTGTGCAAGTTGGCGATTTTTTTTCCGGGAGCATAATAAGATATTATTCCCTTGCTGAAGTAAATCTTTAATGGACAAGAATCCAGTGTCTAAAGAACTGACACTTTATAAAAAGTCTTTTCTTTGTCTTTTTATAGTATTATCATTACCAAGTTGATTTCTTTGAGAAATTATCAAGTGGTGGGGATTAGATCCCAAAAACAGAGGCTACCCATTAGCGTAGATGCTTGAACAATATATTCTTCTATCCTCCTTTTAAACACAGCAAAATATACAGTAAGATATTCTGCCAATTTTTGACTGGGAGGTCTGGATCTTTCTTCCCTATTATTTGGCAACTTGGAAAAATATACTCTATTTAAAGAGTAGCATTTATGTTTATTATTCTTTTCTTAAAATAGTACTATTGAGAAAATTAGTGCTTGTAGCAGAGATCCTATGATCAATGTGACCTAATGCTATCTCATAATATCGTAGAGAAGATGGGCTCTGATTCAATATTACTGTCTTATGATATGTTAAATAAATGAAGACATTAATTTCACATTAAAAAAAAATTTAAATTATAAAAACAGTAACGTTCTATATTTTATCAAGTTTTTAGAACTGTTAACAAAGCTGAATTTAGCTGGTAACAACTTATCAATCTTTTCATGCGTAAGTGCCGAATAGTTATTTGTTTTAATTTCTAAAGCCGGCTGGAACTTGAGATTTGTGGACTTTCGGCTGTGTGGTTACTATATAAGGTGATAGAACTGAATTATAAATTAATATGAAATCTAATAATCATAATTTATCATGTGAAATTATTAAGAACAATAAACTGAATAAGCTGAATGTGGAAGCGTACCTAAATTAATCGATAAATTAAAAACTTTGAATCTTGATGTTAAAATCTCAAATCTTTGGTATTGATCTTTCAAAAAAATAGATTATCCTTTGCCGTAAAAAACTTTCTGACGGGACAAAAGCAATAAGTTAACCTATTTATTGAGGATCACTACCTCTTTATATAGTTGATTATTAAATCAACTATTAAATATTTATAACTCTGCCCCTCATTGAATTATAAATATATCTTACGGTATCTATACTTCTATTTTCATGACACTTTAATACTTATGACACACCTAACATAATTGGTTACTTTATTTTGTCATACTTTATAATAGCATTATACATTTTACATATGTGCCTACAATTGTTGATTTTAATCCAACATCATGAATATTTTTCAACTTTGTTTTTCATTTTTTGGGGTTAAACTTTGATCAAACTGAATCTAGAATCTAGAATTTAGTACTGTCATTGATGCGAGAACTTGGAAATTGGAGATTTGGCTTCTGAACAACATTCCAAAGCTTTTCATTTCTTTTTGTTTTCTGCCAGGCAGAACTCTTTGGTGAGACGTGCGGTGATAGGCTCTCTCTTTGCGTAGCTGAATGTCAACAGATGTAGCTCTTTTACGTGATCCTGGGTGAGTTTTTTTTTTAGTAGGAGTGGCACTTGACTTCCTGCCATACTAAATAATTGAATTGGTATGCCTAAAATTTGGTTTTTTTCACAGCTTGTTCAAGAATGATTTACTTGCAAGTCTTCAACTATTTCAAAGATATGAAGAATATTTTTTGTTGATACAAAGTAAAAACGACAGAAGACCATGGCGGGTTGTACTTGAGAGGGTCCCGTTGATTTACTTGCAAGTTCTTTTATGATTTAGAACAATCATATTTTTTCAATGCTGTCATTAATAGAAAAATTATGAAGATATATTTTCTCGCATATTTTATATTCATAATAAATCTACTTAGAAGGAAACACACCAGAAAGTACTCTTTAAATCCTTATTATCCAATTCTAGGTTCCCTCCTGCATAGTTACATGAGTGAGTTCCTTTCTCCATTTTCCTCGTGGGAATGGTTGGTTGTGTGGTCCTTCCTTATGATTGAAAGTATTTTCAGCACTTGGAGGAGTCTACAATGTCTCCCATCTTGGGGTTATAAAGGCACAAGGACCACTCATAGAAGGACACTTTGAATAAAGCAAGCATTTCGGGAAAAAGTATTTACGATAATGGTTAATGTACTAGAAAATAATGAACCATCTTTCAAGGAATTTGGATGTTTGAGCTTTGACATGCCCAGTTTTCCTTTACCTTCCATTCGGTTTTTGCTGCCTGCATTGCGTTTTTTTATTGAAAGCCCATGTTTCTAGCCCAACTCTAGACATCCATACTCCTCACTCACTCGAGTCGACGTTGTGTATTTTTTTAAAAAAATATTATTAGTCCTTGCACTATATATAATATATGTCTATATGTAATTTATAAATTTAATCTTTCTATTCTAATTTGAAAAAATAAATTATACATGAACTCATCAAGTAGTTCTAGAAGGTGGTTCTGAACCTTGCATATTTAAGAACTTTTAGCCTTGCATATTTTTCACGACATGTTTTGTAAAACAAAAGGCAATTTTTACGGCAATTGCGCCTATAAAGTATGCAGGGTACTGGATGTCGTTGCCAATGAAACGGCGAAATGGAAAGTTGTTCCAAACAGAATATTTACAACCAGATTGCAGTGAGCAAACACTAGCATGATCATGCTAACAGAGGGAATTGCTATTCACAAACAGGTTTTGTGTCAAAGCTGCTTAAGCTGATCGCAAATGCTTGTAAAGCTGAGAGTGGGTAACGATAATCCATGGTAAAAATGTCCCTACCTAACTTGCCGAACTGCAGAATCACTTTCTCTTGTTCCGGTACGCTGACATTCTGGCTTGGCTCCACAGTGGCCACCATCTGGAAATTCTTTACAGAAGCCACGGTGACTAGCCCTTTAAAATCTAGGCACCAACACTGCAGCTGTTCATGCCATCTAGGAGCTTTATTTCTCAACACCAAGGGTACATTTTGAACGGGTCTCAGAGTTTCGAATGCCCTTTTTCCTTCTGAATCTAACAAGGGAGAACAATCCTCATCATGGCATTTCGTGAATGCCATTGGAGTAGGAGCACTCCCTCCTTTTTCAATCGCAGAGACGGGGATCGAGTACATAGAACACTTCATTCTCCTCGGACCTCTTGTCCGCAGAACATTGAGGTCATAAGATATTTTGGCCGTGATACTCATAGGCTTCCTCGGAGACACCTGCCTCAAACTAATTATCCGACGTGATCGACAACCGGATTGCCCCGGAGATTCATTTACAGGTTGCCCGTCAAAAATGTTGAACTTGTTTCCCATGAAATTAGACCTGTTAAAGCTTCATTCTTAAATTGCACGAGAACCAATCCTTGAGGTAATAAAACAACAATTCCATACGTCTAAAAGCTTGCCTGAGTTTTCCAACATAATTGATGCTTGATCTAGAGAAATCATTGCCAACCAAAGATATCAGAAAATCACAACAGGTAGCCCTTCTGACCTTTTTAGCGACCAGTAACAGTTTATTAAAATTACCTGCCAGCAGAATAATAAACAATAAGTTCCATGAGCATATCAGTATCACTAGGCTGAATATGAACACCACAATGGAGAAAATGAAGTTACCAGGACTGAGACCCATATACAATCGATATGTTGAAGTTGCCTTTTCCCTCTTAATAAAGCATTCAATCGGAGTATCCCTTGGTCCGGGCTGTACCCAAAATAATAGCTAAAGAAAACCCCATCTTCTTAAATGAAAAAAGGGGAAACAAACAGTACAGGTTGAAGTTTACCTGCTTTAGAGAGATGGGGAAAGTTAAGACGCCACGTTGTTCTGGGGTTTTAACAATCTCTTTAGTAATTTTTCTCCATGGTCTACAACCAGCAGCGCAAGCAACCACGTCTCTCCTTCTAGGCCAACATGTTTCCCTTGCTTCCCCTCTTTGAATTATATCTACAAGCAATTCCGGTGGTAAACTCGCCCATCGTCCTTGCTCTGTTAATGTAGTTGAAGAACCAGCTGATGATGATAATGGTGAAGAAGGAGAAGAAGAAGAATCTGGAGCAATATAGGCTCGTCTCCTCCTGCGCTCATGTTTTTCCCTCTCTGAAATTATCTTGGACATATTTCTTCTCTCCCAAACAAAGCTTTTCAACGGCATTTCTCTTGATTTGAGTAAATAGAACTAAAGAAGAAGAAGAAGAAGAAGAAGAAGAAGAGAGGATAAAAGCATAATCAGGAAAATTGCTAAAAAAGTAAAGAGTTTGTTTGTTTTCATCTTTGGTTTTTGAAATTTACCTGAAATATGAGGATTTTGTTCTGTCGTTGATTCCGAGTTTAAAAAGGCAAACCTTTGCAACAAACAGGAAAATTAGACCTTCAAAATTTGGAACTCTAAAAAAAAAGATTTTTGGGGGAAATATTAGACATTTTCAGAACGGAGAGACAAATTCATCGGAAAACAGAAAACGGGGAACTTACACAATCTCCAATCGAACCTAGAGATCCGAATCCTTTTTTTTTTGTATCTGCTTTTTATTGGTCTCTTTTCGCCAATCCCCGTCACTGCTACCGCCTCAAACTTCCCCGCATTAGCGACTACCACACCGGCTCTTTTTTCTTCACACACTGTGATTCTAATTTGAACGACTCGTAGCTTTTTTTAAACAAACCATTTTCCTTTTATTTTTTAATTAATTTTCAATTTTGTCCGTTAATTTTAATTGGCGGGTTTTTGGGTTGTGATTCGGAAACTGCAATCAGGACGCGTGGCAGACAATTAACACATTGGCCGTCTTGAATCTTACTACCTCCAGTCCCATCAAAAATTCCTTATATTTTTTTTTGTCAATTTTTTTAATTTTAACTCTTCATTATTTAAAATTTATTATTGACAAAAATATAAAAAAAAAAATATTTTTAAAACTTTCAATCAAGTAGTTTTAAAATATATATTTTATAAAATTTAATTTTTAAAAATATTTATTGGTCAAAATTTGAAAATTTTGACTTTTTAAAAGTCAATAAGAAACATTTTGAATAGGACAGAGGGAGTAATTCTTTTGAACGAATAATTATTGTAATAAAAAAAGATAACTACATATTTAGTATCTCACATATTTTTACGTTATTATTTTAGTACTTTATTTATTCTTTTGGCAAACTATATCTAACATTATGTTTTGTTTCTATTTTAGTACTCTCTGTTAAAAAACTAATAGCATGTTGACTAGAAGAGAGAGAAAACACGTGGTAGACTACCATATTATTTTCTCTCTCATAGTCAGCATGTTACGTCGACTAAAATCATAAAAAAGCACACGTGTTATGCCGACTAAGAGAGAGAAAATAATGTGATAACTTACCATTTGTAATTTTTTCTCATATTATCAGCATGCCACATGTGATTTTTTCTCTCATAGTTAGTATGTTATTAATTTTTTAACGACAGATTATTACAATAAAAACAAAACCTAAAATTAAATATTATTTTACCAAAAAATAGATAAAATACTAAAATAATAGCACAAAAATAATTAAGGTACTAAATATGTAATTATCCTTAAAAACAACAACAGCGCTCTCTTCTTATAAAAACAGCAGCAGCAGCATTCTCTTGAAAAAGTTAGAAAAAAAATTTGGTTTGCACCCTACATTCATACTCTTTGCGCAATTATAAAAATATTAATATTCTAATTCTCCTTATTATTTTTTTAAAAAATATTTATACAATTAATAATGTCTTTTTATTATTGTTTCAATTTGTTTAGGTTCAAATCTTGATATTTGTCTAAAGATTATAAAAATTTTCTATTTAGTAAAAAATAAATAATTTTTTATTTTCTGTTATGAGCTAACTTCACACTAATTTAACTAGAAAACGATCATAAATATTTTTTTTGAATAGTAAAAAAATATTATTGTTTTTTTAAATTATAATAGATATTATTATGATAGTTTGATTATTATTTTTATATAATATTTAGATAAAATAATTAAAGTTCACGTAGTCAAAATTTAAACACATATCTAATAAAATTTATACACTTTTTTTACGACTTCATACTTAATAATTATTTTTTGAAAGGTAAAAAGGCTTCATAAAAAAACCATCTGAACCTAAATAAGGGAAAAGAGTGCTTATTAGAATATTATTAATAATAAAAGATATTACAAAGTCATGATGCAAATAAAATAAACCATTGTAAAGCCAACACACTATCCCTCTATTAGCCAATGTCAGCTTTGGCAAGACTGTCCGCAAAAGTGTTGCTACAACGAGGAATTAGTTTAAGCATCATACCCCTTACACTTATCAGCAACAATAAATCAGAAACGATCCTAGAATAGAAGTCCAGAGGATTTTCCTCGAGAGATAATCAGTCCACAACAGTTTTACAATCGCATTCAACGACCAGTATCCCACTCGAAAGAAAGAATTTTTTCGATCCTAACCTTAATGTCCAAGAGTTCAGCCATAAAAGGGGGAACCTGCCCACATAATTAGACCACCAATTCCCCCTCTTAAACCAACTGTAGAAATAACACTATCAGTGTTCAGTTTAAACCACCCCGAAAGGGGGAAGCCAGCGAATAGCAGAGACAACTTTAAGACTGGCTAGACTAGAATCAGTGGCTAGCAAGGGATTAGCAATAAAACAGTCCCGAGGGATACAACACTCGCTGAATTTGCCTTTAAGCCAGAAGGCAAGACGCGATTTTACTAAAAGATCAATCTGAAGAATATTTAAAGCTTTCGTGTTGAAAATCACCTCGTTTCTAAAGAGCCAAACTGTCCAAATAACCGAAAAAAGGGATAATAACCCATACCTTTTATAGCGATGGAGGGCTCGAAGCACCCCAAGCTTCTATGAAACTCATCGGGTTGGAGGGGAATGCCAAGGAGATCCATGCGAGAGACAAAAATTTAGACCACACCAACCAACTGACTTTGTAAGTGAAAAAAAGATGGGAAATCGACTCCTCCTTCAAAGAACAAAGGGGGCAAAGAATATTGAGAGCCGGGGAAATTCTCCTTTTGAGCAATTTGAATTTGACCGGAACTCGACGCAGACAAATCAACCAGACGAATAATTCAATTTTTGGAGGAGTTACACTACACCATACAAACTTATTCCAGAAGTTATTCAAAGAAACCGGTCCGTGCAACATATTTTTTAGAGATTTAACTGAGAAAGAGCCATCCTCCGATCCCGACCATCTTACCCAATCATGTTTCAATGGGGTCGATTTGAATTCATTTAGAAGCGAACAAAGGTTGTGCCAAGATTGTACTTTCTAATCGAATAGACGCCGTCTTAAGAGAATGTTCCAGACCCAAACATCATCACCTTTATAACCATAGTCAGCGATACAACCATTCTTTTCAACCGCTAAGGAAAAGAGACGAGGAAACCTGGTTTTCAGAGGACCGTCTACCAATCTAACATCATGCCAAAAAGAGATAGACTTCTCATCCCTAACCTGTAAGATTAAATTCGAACATAAGAGAATGATCTCATTTCAAATCTAAGACGTTAGTCTCGGGGCCAATTCGATAGAAAGTAAATTTGGACCTACTGATGGAATTTTGCTAGAGATGACCATTCTCCATAATTCTTCAGCCAGAAGAATGCAATTAAAAGTGTCCAAATTAGATATACCTAGTCTCTCTTTCCTAAACGGCTTGCAAATCAAATCTCAATTAACCCAGTAAATTTTGAATTTATCCAAAGAGCCTCCTCACAGAATTTTGGCCATTAAGCTGTTCAAGCGAGTTGAAACTACAACCGACATTCTAAATAAAGATAAAAAGTATACATAGAGACTTGTGAGGATAGACACCCATATAAAGATACCTCAATTTCCATCCAATCTTTTTTCAAACTTATTCACCACAGGATCCCATAGAGAGATAGAGTTTCTTTTAGCTCTCAGAGGAAGGCCCAAGTAACTAGAAGGGAATTTATCCACTGGACATCCAATAAAATCATCCCAAGAATTAAGGGTCCAATTTTTAACATTGATCCCAATAATCTTACTCTTTTTCAAATTGAGTTTAAGTCCTATCTCAAGTTTGAATACTCTAAGTACGCGTTTAACATTTCTTACTTGATCAAAAGAAGCTCCGCAAAAAATCAGTAAATCATCTGCAAATTGCAGATGGGAACCTTAACTTGATCGACGCCCCGATCAACTAAAAATCCTTCAAAGAGATTCTTGCTCGTAACTTTATTTAATAAGAGATTAAAGGCTTCACCATCTACATTGAATAGCACGGGGGACAAAGAGCAACTTTGTCTAAGGCCATGAGAGATTGAGAAAGGTTCAGGGAGGACCTCGTTAACCAAAATTGAAATAGTAGCCGAAAAAATACATTGAAGAATCCAGTTGTACCATTTGTTTACAAATCCACATTTTCTAAGGATAGAAATTAGAAAGCTCCAATTTACGTAGTCATAAGCTTTGTGAAAATCAATTTTAAAAGCTACAACCTTCTTATTTTTCTTGACCATGAAATCAATCACCTCGTTGGCAATGAGGGAACAATTCAATATTTGCCTTTCTAGGATAAAAGCGAACTGTGAATCACCCACTATAGTATCAATAACTGTGCGAAGCCTCTTTGTAAGAACTTTTGACAGAATCTTGTACATACCCCCACAAGACTAATAGAGTAAAACTCATCAAGTGAAACTGGATTGGTTACTTTCGGGATGAGAGTAATAAAAGTATAATTTATACCAACCTCCTATTTTCGGCCATGATAAAAATTATCAAAGAACCTCATGGTGTCATCCTTTAGAAGGTGCCAGAATTTTTTGAAAAATCCAAGATTGAGGCCGTCGGGTCTAGGGGTCTTATTGCTATCAGATGCTTCCAAAGCGGTCCATACTTCATCCATTGTAAATGGTTTTTTAAGGGCCTTTGATTGATCACGACTGATTCTTGAAAAATCCAAATTGAATTCTTCAAGTTCTACAGCATGTATGGTGTTAAAAGCTTTAAAAAATAATCCTTTACTGTCGATTTGATTTGTACAGGATCTGTAGAAATATCCTTCTCCAATTTCAGAGCTTTAATTTCATTAACTCTACATCTTCTGGATGCAACAAGATGAAAGAACCAAGTGTTTCTATCTCCTTCACTAAACCAACGAAGGCAAGATTTTTGCAACCATGAGCTTTCTTCCTTTTGATAACCCTCCCAAAGATTTGATCTCAATTAGACCAGACGTACATGGATACTAAAATTTACCAATCCAAACTGAATATTGGCTTCAAAATTAGAAATTTCTTTTTCCAGAAGGGCAATAGAAAGACCAGAAGAGCGAGATAACTTGGCCGACCATTTTTTCAAAGCTAGTTTCGAGCCTTTAATTAACCCTCTAATTCCAATTCTGGGATTTTTACCTTTCAATTTGTGAATTGTGTTTTTGACCGTCTCAGCAAGATAGCATTACGATCGGAGATAGACTTGTTAAGAAACCGCTGCTTGATACTTGGAAAAGCTGCCCCAAAATCTGTCGATATCAAAAAATAATCCAAACGAACAAAAGTGGGAGGGACGCGATTGTTGCACCAGGTAAAGGATCCGTCTTGGAGAGGAAGATTGATTAGTTCAGAGTTGAAGACAAAAGAGCGAAACAAGTTAACCAAGGATGCCCAATTTTTTACTGGAGTCAAGGAAAACATTCCAGTTACCCCCCTAAACACTAAGAGACACTCATACTTTGAATAAACGAAAGCAGTTCAGCCAAGAAAGCACCTTTCTCAGAATCCAGACGACCCGTAAATGTTGATAATCCTACATTTGAGTTGGCTTGATACAATAGACCCCATCAAAACAATGAACATTGAAAAAATATATTTATCCAACACCCGAAAAAATCCCTCATCCCAAAGATAGAGTAAACCACCAGAAGAACCTGTTGCCAGAGAGTTAACAAAATTTATGTTCGACTTGTTCCATATTTTCCTGATAAGATTGTCGTTGATTGTCTCAATCTTAGTTTCTTGGATAAGGACTATCCTAAGACTAAACCTCTAAATGACTCGCTGTACTGCACGAGCCTTCTCCCTCTTCTTAATACCTCAAATGTTCTAAGACAAAATTGACAATTTCATGATCAATAATAAAGAAATTACAAGTAAAAAACCCTTACATACCTCCTCTGGCCTCCTGTTCGAGCTCAATAACTCTCTATGTAACAACCTCTTTGCCACCTTTGAATGAGAACTCTAGGATTTTACTTATCTCTTATACTGCTTTCGCTTCTAATTTCTCTAAGAAAATGGTTTCCTTGGAGAGAGAGAGATGCCCTTGACCACTCCTGAAAAGTAGAGGCTTTTCAATAGACTCACGAATCTCTTTTCTCATCTTTCTTTTGCAGCTCGCACGAAAAAAATTATTTGTCAAACCGTCTATCCGTTCTACATCCAAAGAAGAACGACCCACCACATCCAAGCTGTCCGACACGAAGGAGCCATCGCTGAACACCAACAAAGGGGTCCCTATAGAAGAGTCTAGATTACATGAGATAGCCTTGATACCAGAAGGATCTAAGATTGCGTGGCCCTTGGGTTCTTGATTATCACTGGATTTTTGACCTTTATCTTCATTAGGCTTTAGGCCTAATGCAGACAAATCCACCAAAATTGGGAAAGGCCCAACAGAAGGTAAAATACTAGACCCAATAAGAATACCCAAATTGAAATTAGTTTGACCATTAGCAGCTTGGGCATAGGCCACCGAGGCAGCCTCTTTGGTTCCCCTAGCGTCAGGAAGGACCGAATTGAAAACAAAATTATTATTAATCACCAAATTCTCCCTAGGGCTCAGAGAATGACAGGATTCTGAGGCTGCATTAAAACTATTCAATAAGAAATGCGAGGCGACATTTAATATGGGTTCATCGGCCGAACATTTAGAGAATTTTCATCTGTCATTTGTGTCGGCACCGGACGTTTTTTCACTCGGAAGCTTATCATTAAAATTTGATTCACTGCTACTAGAGCTTTCTGGCCAAACGTCTGTATAATTATCCTACAGATCATCCCGATGGCACAACGGGCTATTTTCTTTAGAGTTTTTAAAGCAGATTCTGATCCAATAAGAGGAACTCAAAGAAATAATCCTATCAAAATTCGAAATGTCCATCGGGCTAGCCACCCTGATCGTGATTTTAGCAATGTCAAAACGGTCCATATGCATGGTACTCTCATCCAAATAGACAAACTTCCCCCAACGATTGCCCAAAAAACTAAAGAACTTTTCACACCAGTAATTCAGAGGAACATCGTACAAAGATACAGAAAAATACTAAAACGGGATATCATCAATCATAAAGGGTGAGATATGATCAAACTAAAAACTAATGGCCTTTCTTTTAGAATCTCAGTTTTTCCATCTCCGACACCGACTTAAATCTAATCACGTAAGAGTTGCATTCGATGCCCCATTTTGATACTTTAGCATCAACCCCTTCAAATTCGGAAGCTTGTTTAACAATCCCCATTTCATAAGAATTCTTCATGATCCCCACCGAGCATCATTTTAGCCAATCATTATCTTTGGGGTTGATATTAATGTCAAAAAAACTCCCATCATTGCACCCAACTTGAATGACACCGTTATGTGATCCGTCATTTTTTACCGGAGAATTATCCCCGATATGTGGGTCGTCATTCCTTGCCGAATGATTATTTGAATTCATATTACGTAACAAGGCATCCCTATAAGACACCTTTTCATCTGAGTACTTGTCAAGCCCCCCATTACATGCCAAAAGAGCTTTACTGGCTTTCTCTGTGTTTTTAAAACCCTTCCTCATCTCACCTCCTTTGTTCAAGTACGTCGATTTTTTGTGTAGGACACTGTGACCAGGTTTTGGATATCTCGCTTGTGAAACTTTAACCAACCCGTCGTCGATCAATGTATTATTCAATTTAGCGATGATAGAAATCATATTCTCCCTAGTGGCCACCGTAACAAAAGCGAATGTGCTCACCTTGTATTTTTCCTTTTTGTTGATACTGGGAATAAAAACCCTAGTAATCTTACCATAGTGACTGCATAACTCTCTTAGGGCTGCCCTTGATACTCTCCTGCTCAAGTTATCCACAAAAATCGTCCATTCCCCATGCTTCGAACTATCTCCGATGACTGTCTCTTGATGAGCAGCTTCACCTTCTCTCCTAGAGCTCATTTCCGTCATCTTCGAATTCCACACTTAATAATTATTGACTAGAATTCTAGAAAGTGTATCTTTTTACATCGAATATTTTTCACTCACCACAATATAATTGTGAAAAAATCTATAATTAGATGATTGAATTGTTATTTTAAAAAAAGAGTGATCTATCTATTTATAAATCTTATAATTAAATGATCTTTGATATATTTTATCTAGAAATAAATTGTTGTGAAATTTAAAAATAAACGACTTGCGTATGAAAATTACAAACCCACATTGTTGGGTCTGGTCTTATAACAAGACCTCGAATGCTTCTTTTGGGCCCGATGTAGATAGCCAGTATCAAATCTACTCTCTGAAAGGAAAAGAATTACTATAAGAATTTGGGATTTGAACCCGACGTGAATCGAACACGCAACCTTCTGATCTGGAGTCAGACGCGCTACCATTGCGCCACGGATCCGGATGCTAAGTGATTTGGTATAACGTTTAAATTTGAACTGATTTTGCTATTATATTAAATGTGTACCTGGGGTTATCTTCAAACTAAATAAAGAAGGCAATTAATCTTAGACACGGGTTACGAATGCAAGAAATTAATGAACATAACTCGAATGACTAATATCTTTTCCCTTTGCTATTATATTCATTTACTGCATCACCTTGATCATATCAACAATGGCTCCTGCTTATTCTAGCTGTGTTTGCATATTTGTATCGACTTTATCACCTTGATCATATCAACAATAGATGTGGAATGTCAAATTTGTGAGTTGAATACTTCAAATTGGGAGATAGAAAAATATGACAGACAAATAAGATCAAAACGCCTGCATCAGCCTACAAATTAGTCGACTCATTAAGACAAAAAAATGTTTACATGCTGACAGTTTTTTGTTTAACGTAAAGTTTCTCCTTCTATTCCTGATCGCCCTACTAATAGTCCCACATCGCAAACCTTGCTGCTTAGAAGCTTAACAAAGATATTGGAATTGGTGCTTAATCTTTTGTCAGGGAATCTATTGTACCATGTACAGGAAGGGGCCAAGATTTAGAGTTGAGAGCAAAAATATAAATGTTTGAAAGTGAAGAGACAAATTTATAAACAAACTAATTTAAAAATATATATATAAAGGGACAAAGTTAAAAAAAAAATTCTTCGGGGTGAGGGGCAATAGTTCCGCCCCTGCCCATGTGTCGAACACATATTTAGACACATGTATGAAAATAAGATTTTTGTAATATTGTTCTGTTCGCTGAATTTTTAACTTGAGAGGACAAACAGAAAATGATTATCCCAGCTACACCTTCAACAACAGCTTCCTTATGTATAAGAAGTGGGTACATTCACTACGTAATAAAAAAATTCTTAGAAAGTACATAACACTTATGCAGATAAATTCTTTTTAAAAATTATAGACTCGAGTTCAATCGTTTTGTTTGTAAAATGTATATATATATTGTCATAGAATTAAAAATATGTATATACATATATTATTTTATAATCACAATTAAACTATTAAAAAAATCTATAGACTCAGTATAATTTTAAATTATATTTTATCAAATTTTAATTGAAGTCATATCAACACTATAAAGTAAGGTTTGCAACTTACGTGGAGAACGATACTACAAATAGAGGTGGATCTGTCTTTGTACCTGATGGATCATGTAATCCATCATTAAAGGATATTTTTTTTTCAAAGACTTTCTATCCACTTACTTTCTCAATTTTCAAACCACTCTTTACCCTCAAACTTCAGCTTGGACAACGACAAAGTACCGAAAAAAAATGATTTTTATCTTTTTTCTTACTTCAATTTTTTTCTCATTGGGCACTGCTTCTCTCTAATCATCTCTTTCAAAATTGAATGGTAAGTTTTATTTTGTCTCTTTTAGAGTTCATAATCTCATATTCCTGCAATGAGGGCTTGTATATGATATTTGTTAGTAATGTGGCATATGAATTGATTGATTCTCTCGCGTTTTTTATCGTATCTTAAATTTTACTGTTTAGTTTGTGGATGGTGGATTTTAGTTATGAAGTTGATTTTTCTTTTTCTTCGTGTCTGTTTGCTTTGATTTCTTTAGTGTGTTGTTTGATTTTATTTGAGGATTTAAGGAGGCTCAATCTAATAGATGTATGTATTCTTTCTTTTTTTGGAGGATTTTTAATATTTAATAAATTTTTATTATTGCCGAGCGAAAAAGCTCTCATGTCTGCAAGTGCCAAAAGTTTTTAACGATTGTTTCATATTGCTATTTCAATGAACATATAAAATCTTAAATGGAATATTTTAGTAGGCTTAACCGTTAAATATCTATCTATACTATACCTTTTTTTTAGTTAGGTGACCAAACTATATTTTGAGTCAAATAGGTGACTAACATTTCATTCCGTGGCCTATTTAAAGTTTGGCCGTGACGGACGTTAATTTTTTTTCCATTATCCAATCAAAATCGAACATGTGGCAATATTAAACATTTTTTAATTTTATTTTTTTAAAAATAAATAAATAAATTTTAAATATCCTAAAATTTTCAAATAATCTCAAAACAGTTTTCAAATCCCTAAATCTGACTACTCCTACCGGCGTTGGTCGCGTTTTCGGAAACGGAATGAAGCATCATCCCCTCGCCGAACGACCCACACACCGTTCATCGTCCATTATGCCATTGTTTGTCGCGAATTATTCGAATAAACCATTCGATGATTTTAGCGTTTCGCACTCCGTCAGTCGATTTTCGACAACAAGATGATGAGATAAATGGTCGTGATGCTCCGCCGACGGATGTGATGAACGGCGGCGAAATTAAGTCAAATCGAGATTTGGGTTTTTGGGTATTAGGGATTTAAAAATTTGACTATTTTGTGAAATTTGAATTTATTTTTAAATATAATTTTAGAAATTTAAAAAGATGACACGTGTCAGATAATGGAAGTTAACGGTAAAAATTAACGGACAGTAACGGCGGGATACCTATTTGATTAACGTTGAAAACGTTAGGCACCTATTTGTCTCAAAACAAAGTTTAGACACTTATTTGACTGTTAAGCCTATTTCAGTACTTCATCAAGGCTGGTATTTTAAAGTATATATGATTATTCCAGTACTTCAACAAGGTTTACCATCAAGCTCTCTTTTTCCAAGTCACCTTTTGTTCATCATTATGATCATTTATTGATTTGAATAGTGTGATGCTAGTTTGTAACTTGTAAGTAGCATGGAGATGATAATAGGGAAGCTAGTTTAGCTTGCTGCAGTCTGTAAAATGCTGCAACCAGCTTAAGGTTTAACGACTCAAGCAGTGTTCTTTTTTTCTAGTTATGATTGCGTGAATTAGTAGATTTTAACTGGTTAACTATCTTTAGAAAAGTGTGAAATTGTATTTTGGAACTCTATTTAATCCAATGAGAGTTTAACCCCAAACATGAGCTACTTAAATATTATGAGAAGCGGAAATTACTGTCTGGATCGTTTTGAACCCTTGTTCTCATGAGCGATCTTCAAATCCGGACATAGAGATGCAATGTAAAGACTGAACAATTCCACTGTAAATTACGTGTTTTGCTGAACTTCATGTATGATATAGTTTTGATAACTTGTTTAATTTACTCTTTGTTTATATTACATGTGATTGTATTGTCGGATGGTGAACCACTAAAATTAAATTCTTAGATCCGCCCCTGACTACAAGTGGTCCTAGTGAAAAAAAACGGATAATGAAATATGTATGAACAGATACGGCATAGTAATCACCTTTAGACTATTAAGAAAAATAATTATAACAATTACGTATATTGTCAAAAGATTAAGAATATATATAAAAAGATATTACATTGTAATCACCGTTAAATTATTAAAAAAATTAATTATAACTATTATTGAAATATGCAATGAATATCAGTGGTTATGTTGGCTAGGTTCATCCCATATCTAAACCATCAAACTATATGGGACATGAGGTGTAAAATTCATGATAGCCATTACCTGACCCAGGGAGTAATGGTTGGGAAATTTTTGATTTTGAAGTTACATCTAAAAAGGTCATAAATTAATGACATTTGATGAATAAATTTATTATTTTTTAGGTACAACTACCGGCATCTAATATATTGGTCGAATAATTTGGATTAAATATTACAGAGATTTATTATAGGGACGATGTTCTCAACCCAAATATTTTTTTTACAATTTGGTTATAAACAAGATTGTTATGAAATAATAATAATAATATGTTCAAAATAATAATAATAAGGTACACTAAATGAATTTTAATAACTAATTCATATTTTTTTATTAAATAGAGGCGTGTTACATTTTCAAAGTAAATATTGATATTCAAACCCATACAAGATGGGATAACATGAGCATCCTTGACCATTCACTACAACAAAACATATCTTTAGTGGCGTTTTTTTAGTTCTATAGTGGCGTTTTTGAGCGCCGCTAAAAACTTTTCCGGCTTTTAAAAAAATGCCGCGAAGTGCCGCTGAAATCCGCGCCGTAAATGGGGCAAGATCTTTAGTGGTGTTTGTTTTTACAAATGCCGCAAAAAACTTGTTCTTTAGTAGCGTTTGTTTTTATAAACGCCGCAAATAATTGTTCTATAGCGGTGTTTGTTTTTACAAACGCCTGTTCTATAGTGGCGTTTGTAAATACAAACGCCGCGAATAACACCATGCTTCCAAAAAAACTCAAATAAAAATAATACTATTATTATATAAAATCGATCAACCATGGTGATTCTTTATGTTCTAGGATTACATACAAATACAAAGAAAATTAACAAAACTACATGCCATCGACTAGTGTAAATATGTTGAGTTTTAAAATTTAACGTATGTATACATTTACTAGGTTTCCCAGATTTTTTTGCTGTTGGATCTGCACAAATTGCAGCATGATCCTTTTTGTACATTCCCTCCAAGCTGTCAACCTCAATACCTCTCTTTATGTACTCACTGAAGTGAGACTAATACTTCTCTGGCTCATCTTCCATCAAAGTCTGTTAACTAGACAAAGTTAGAGACTTGCACACACATATTAATTACGATCAAGCCCCATCGTGGAGAGAACTTCAACAACATTATTACTTTCTTCTAACAACTTAAAACTCTTAAATCTTACCCTCAGATGTGAAGAAACATGGCCACATAAATGTATTTGCAGTGAACTTCAAGATCAAGTTGCTTACTGTAAAAAATCAAAGTTGATTATAGTTAGACAAATATACATCATAAGTTCATAAATCTAAAGTATGAAGATGTGAGAATGGCACTTACCATCCTGTCATGAACTTCTTAGAAGCCCAACTACTAACAACTTTGTAGAAGGTCTGCATAAAACAAAGCTTGTCAACATATTTAAAAGAAATGTATGTCACTTCAGTACATGAGTACAAAGACAAGCATGAGCATATAGTTATGGAGGTGGTCACGCTGACAATTTATATGTAGCTGGTCATGTGAGAGATTCGGATAGGCGAGGGGGCACAAGTAGAGTGGTTGCTAAAAATGGGATGAACATAAAACAATATGAACACCCTAAAAAACTTTCAAGTTGTATTGATGCAATAGAAAAAAACACAATTGTTTTATCCCCTCCGGAGGAAGCTCGAGAAAATGCACAAACCTGAAATACAAATCGAGAATATCATGACATTCCAGACGTTGCAAGAACAAAACTTAAGCTGAGGCTGGTAGCTCTTACCTACTATTCAAAGGACCAGGTTATTAATTCCATTTCCAAGCATGACAAGAAAGTTGCATCAAGCAACTGCCCCAAATTTGCATTCTCGAAAGGGGTCAATTAGTTAACATCAAGAAGGGATAAAAGCCAGAGTATAACGAAAACATGCTTCATAGGAAAAACAATAATGCTAACAAAGGGTACAAACGCTAACGTATGCAACTTTCATTTGGCAATTTTAAATTGAAAACAAAATTGAAACCCTTTAAGAGAAAACAAAATTCGGATGCTCCGTTAGAGAATTCTGATTTTCAACACAAATTCTAGGTTTGTTTTTTCATATCGAGAATTCTGATGCTCCGTTCGAGTAGTTGCTTCTCCCTTCAAGAGAAAACAAAATTGATTTTCAACACAAATTCTAGGTTTTGTTTTCTCCTAAAAGTTGAAAATTGAAACCCCTTGTTTAGATTGAGTTGTACCTGAAATCCTTGAGACGCCTCTCGCTCTTTTGTCTTTTTGGTAGCCATTTCCAGAAAAAAATATATATATATATATATATGATGTTTTTCCCTATGAAATCCCAAGTAATTTTGCAGATTGGATCGGTGCTCCTGATGAATAAGCAAGACGGCATCGTAAGAGACAAATGAATCGGCAGATGTAAATGAGAGATTTAGGGTGAAAAAGATTTGGGGATTAGGGTGAGGTGAGACAGTGTATGAAAGTGAGTTATAATGTCAAATTAAAACGTCAGTTTTATAGATTGCGGCGTTTGCAACAAAACGCCAATAATGAATAGACTTATTGCGGCATTTTTTAGAAAACGCCACTAAAGAATAGACCTATTGTAACGTTTTTTTGCAAAACGACACAAAAAACTGTACCTATTGTGTTGTTTGTGGAAAAGCGCCACTAAAGAAGAGACCTATTGCGACGTTTGTATACCAAACGCCGCTAAAGTAAATGTTATTGTGGCGTTTGTAGCAAAACGCCACTAAAGAACGACTCCTTTTGCGGTGTTTCTTCGACAAACGCCGCCATATATCATTCTATAGCAGTGTTTGTTTTGAAAACGCCGCTATAATTGCCGTTTTGTGGTGTTTGTTCTGTAAACGCTGCAAAATGTCCAAATTTAGCGACGTTTACTTAAAAATGCCGCGAAAAGCGTTGCTATATACCAAGCTTGGTGTAGTGATTCAACCAATTAATAGATCTAAATTCATACTTTTTTCATAATTATTCGTGATTTTTTCAACGTATTTAATATTTCGAGACAAATAAATGTAAACAGTAAGCACATAAAAGTTTTTGCGAAATTAGCATACAGCTAACATTTTTCAAAAAATAAAAATCACTAAAATAACTTTTTGGTGTTATGAAAATGTAATATGTCAAGCACATCACATTAGCAACAGTAATTTTAAACAAAAATTTAATTTTTTATTCAATATTCAAGAAATTTGAGATTATAGAGAACCGATGGTAGATTTTTCTCGAATTTATATCAAAGTTTAATTTTTCATAAAAATCTTAATCAATCACAAGCAAAATCACAATACTGTTTTTTAGAAATTAATCAATAAAACTAAAAAAATAAAAGAATACGTGATACAAAATTAGGGAGAATGTTTAAAAATCTTGAAAGATTGATTGCTTATCATATAAAAATTCTAAAGATGATAAAGGGAATAAGAGATACCAAATAAGGATTTGTGATTTATTTGTAATTAATTTTTCATAAACTTCTAATATTTTTAATTTTTGCAGGGTCACAATTGAATCCTTATATAAACTGTTTATTTAAAGTAATTTTGTTGTTTTTATACGATCAAAAATTGAAAACTTACACAAATTATTGTATACATAGAAATTTTTTCTTCATTTTTCGATACTTTTCCTGGAAAAGTTTTTCAGCAATAAGGTTTGAATAACGTGGACTGCTTATCTTTTAATTTGCTCCCGATCAAGAACTTCAACTTGACACACCAACAAATTCACCTTTAATGGAAATAATTTGTGGTCCTTAAAGGTTTCCAACCACTTTGGTTCCCACCACAAGGCTATTCTTGCCACTTCACGTCCCTCATTTTGTCCATAAATAGTGCCCCGTTCTTGCCCTCTCCGCCAAACTACATTGAAAAAAAGAGAGCATAATCCAATGCCTCCTCACTGCTGAAGAATTATTCAATGGCTGGGAAGAGTAAGATTTTGATCATCGGAGGCACCGGATACATCGGAAAGTTCATCGTTGAAGCCAGTGCAAAAGAGGGTCATCCCACTTTTGCTTTAGTGAGAGAGACTACGGTCTCTGATCCGGTTAAGGGAAAAACCATCGACAACTTCAAGAACTTGGGGGTCCAATTGTTGTACGTAAGTACATTGTTTTAAGTACATTCCAAATTTAGGGTGGTGAACATATTTTTGCCGGTTTAATAATGCTCTATGGGAGTGCAGGGGGATATTTACGATCATGAAAGTTTGGTGAAGGCAATAAAGCAAGTTGATGTGGTGATATCAGCAGTAGGTCACATGCAGTTAGCAGATCAAGTTAAGATCATTGCTGCCATTAAAGAAGCTGGGAACGTCAAGGTTTGTTTCTCTTTTCCTTTTTTCTTTTTATGCGAGTTCTTCATTCCATTGTAAGTTTTTTTTTCTTATTTGAACAGAGATTTTTCCCTTCTGAATTTGGAACTGATGTGGACCGGCATCATGCGGTTGAGCCGGCGAAATCAGCATTCGCAACCAAAGCTCAAATCCGTCGTACTATCGAGGCTGAAGGGATCCCTTACACATACGTGGCCGCTAACTGTTTTGCGGGCTATTTTCTTCCAAATTTGTCACAGGCAGGAGCCACCACTCCCCCAAGAGACAAGGCCGTTATCCTAGGCGACGGAAATGCCAGAGGTAAATTCTGGTTGAATATCAGTAGTGTGCTCAATTTTTCCTATGTTTCATGATCATATACCTGGTATTGATATCGCATTCGGATCTTACTTTGTGTTGCAGTTGTTTTCAACTATGAAGGTGACATTGGCACCTACACCATCAAAGCTGTTGATGAGCCCAGAACATTGAACAAGATTCTGTTCATCAAGCCTCCTAAAAACACCTACTCATTTAACGAGCTTGTTGCACTGTGGGAGAAATTGATTGGCAAAACCCTGGAGAAAACGTATGTTCCGGAGGACCAACTTCTCAAACAGATCCAAGGTTGGTGAATTCCCGTCCTGCTCTTGTGTTATTCATCAAACAATGGCGATGTTGAGATTTATTTCATTCTGTTGGTTTTTCCATCTCTTCTTTCTTGCAGAGGCTCCAATCCCAATCAACATCGTATTGGCAATCAATCATTCAATCTTTATTAAGGGCGACCACACCAACTTTGAGATCAAACCATCATTCGGAGTTGAGGCTTCCGAACTGTACCCTGAAGTGAAATATACCACTGTGGAAGAATACCTCAGTCGTTTCGTTTAAATTGCACCATAGTTAATCTGAACTAATAAATTGAGAAGCTGTCACCGAGATTTGTGTTGACGGCTGTGTTTTCATAAGGTTCTTATTATCATTCGACTGAATGAGAACCATGGTGTTGTTTCTGAAATTATGAAATATAAGAGCTGCTCGCCTGTTATCAATGAATATGAACAGACTGGAATTTACTGCCTTACATTGCTCTAATCAGTCGAAACATGAATCATGTCAAGACGATAGAATTTCAAATGTCTACAAATGAATTTTCACTCTAAAATACCTCGTCCAAAAGGATTAACCAGCGAAAAACTACAGCATTTCCAACATTAAGACCTGGATATAGATTCAGGGAGCATTTTTATACTTGTTAATAGTTTTTGCCTTTTTGGTGAAAAACAAATGGATATAATAATTTTGTATATATTTATATCAATTTTAAATACCAAATAATTTTGTATATATTTAGAAAAATTTTAATTTTGTTGTTAAATTATTAATTTGTCCAGTGTGAAAATATAAAACCAGTTATGCATTGTAAACGTGGGATTTTTTCTATGTGAAAAATTTTATTACTGTGAGAACTCAGACATGGTGGCCAGAGATGGTTAACGGTGGTGAAATGTGTGAAAGGGCAGCTAGGGTTTTATATGTTATCATTTCTGTAATCTGTTTGTGTTTGGAGATGGGATTTTGTTAATTGGTTTAGTTTGCTTTCCATTATTCGACTATGCTTACATGGTATTATTACTCTTTTCTTAGTTTCCAGGAGTCGGACTCTGATGCATTTCAAACTTATGATACTTTGGTGGTAACTAATATAAGAGAGGGGTTTTAGTTCTGCTGTTGTTAATATTTTTGAGATAGGGTCCTGAAAAAGAGCATTTCTCAGTCAGCCAGCAATTATACCAACCTTACACAGGTACATGCAGTTGAGAATGCAAATCCCTTTGACAAAATTCAATGCTGGATGTTGTACGAGAAACTACCCCGGAACTAGTTCTACCAGATAAAGAACAGAAGTCTTCTCCAAAGTGATCTTTTTCACAATTTTTTTCTTCAGGCTTTTAACTCTGGCATCAAGGAATATATTTTCTTAAGAGCAAGTATGGAGCAGAGGATGATTTTTCTTTCCCAATAATGTCGGACATGTTTTCGGATAGATTTATCATGGCTCCATTCATTTCATGACCAGAGAAATGTATTTTGTATGGTTACCTGTAAGATGCTTGAAACCTTGTTGGTTGTGACTGTAATTATCAGTCATTCTTGGTCATGTACGAGTATTGCAAATACCCGTGGGTTGTGGGTCAGTTACATTATTGTGCAGTTGGTGCATGGTCAACCATAAGAGCAAATAAAGCTGGTGGCCACTGGCTAACTTTAAAGTAACAGACCATTGTTAACTGCTTACATCATACTGGAATCTAACCCATGTGCGAAAATTCTTAGCCTCAAAACTCTAGAGTCTAGCCATGTTAAGGCAATGCTAATCTATTTCAGTGTTTATTAATAACGCTAATGATCCCATCTCATTTTGCAATAATTAAAGAAAATCATTTATCGATTCGAGAATCTAAAAAAAGCCAAAGATACAATTAGCCTTCCCGTAATTTCGGCTGCCTTTTTCTGATTGATCTTTATAAATATCATAGTATACAGATATGATATTATATATATCACCTTCATAATTTGTCTTTTAACTTGTTTGGTCTTAGAACTTAGGTGCTCTTGTCATCTTCCATCTTCTCCTTACATTTTGGTGTTTAAATGCTGCTTTTGTTCCCCCCATTGCCATGAAACCCATTTATTTGTAAGAATATTTTTTTTGTACGAATGGCTTTTAATCATGAATTAGGATGTTAGTGCAGGCAGCAATGAGTAAAGCTTAGCCACTGGTCAGGTAGTGGTGTATATTTTATATTTAAGTTTTTGAAATGTACTGCAGCAGGGAGGTGCATAGGGAAGCCAATGATTAACCTAAGCAGCATCCAGGTGCAAAACGAGACCCGACAAGCGAGAGACCCGAACTGATTTATTCGAATCGAGATTCGAAATCGACCCAAATACGATGACTCAAATTTGATTCGAAACCCGAAATAAAACGAACGGAACCGAAACCGAAAATAGACCCGAACCGATTTTCAACCGAATCGATTTCACTCAAACCAAAGGCAACCCGAAATAAAGAAAGTATATTAAAGTAAATAAATAAAGATGAGATGTGAACTGTCGCACAACTCACCAAAAAACCAGATATACATGCTATATAAAGTCATATATAGGGTGGAAAAACCTAACTCTGCTTGAAAACCCGACTAAAACCGATCAATCTCCCAGTAACCCGATATTGACCCGACCCGAAATTAACCGAACAAAAAATAACTGACCCAAAAGCAACCGAACCGAAAATAAACGACCCGATACCCGAACCGAAATCACCATAAACCCGAACTAAAAGCGAACCAAACCCGAGCCGAATTTAAACTGAATGTAGTCAAACACGAAATGGCCTGAACTCAAATGACTTAAACTGAACCAAACTCGAACCGAATAACTTGTTTGCCACCTCTATGCAAAACCATACAATAATTAAATTCATAAAGATGCTCTACAATCTACATTTTGTTAAAAAAAAGTATTATCTTTCATGTGGGGCTGGGTGTATAATTTTATATGTTTCATAGATATTTGAAGCCTGCAATGGAAGTATACGGCCATTATTTCTTGTCTTTAGCCTCTACCTTTTGTTTCTGTCCATGCAATTTAGAATTTGTTTTTTATTTTGAATTCATGATAATCAAGTATATTTTTAAGGAAGGGTGAAGCCAATGCCTGCCTCACCTTCCGCAGACAAACTGCAGCAAGATTCAAAATTGGCAAATAAACAGTGTACTTTAGACTAATTAGAGATTTGAACTTTGGTTATGTGTTATTGGCATGAAACTACTTTCATCTAAATCTCCATATCATCTGTTTCAGTACTATATGGAGTTTCAGACATGTATATCAGCAGACATAAGTAAAAGAAAGCCTGTAATGTAGAATCCATAATTGTTTTAAGAATGGTCGATCTGTCGCATGAGTGTGTTTCTACTTTCTATGCAACTGCAAGTCTGCAACTGAATAGATGTTCCAAAGTTGCTTTCAAAAATTGATTCCAAAGTCATCAGACTGCTTCTAAACCAAAAGAGAAGTTATCCAACACGGTGGAGATTATTGAATTCGACACCTTTTTACAAGTTAAGGAGACAAGTTGAAGACAAACCTCAAGAAAACTTAGCTGTCCGAATCATGATTCAGAATCCACACCGTTGTTGGGGCCAAAGGGACCATTTTTGTATTAATAAATAGAAATAAATAAACATGTAGGGTTTTTTCTTACGATAATAATAAATAGGCGGAAAGGGGGAGGGGGTTAGCGCGGACTTTCCACATCTGCTTGCAGTGCGGCGTCCGCATGTTTAGCCCCTCTGTATATGCTCTTCCCGAAATCAGAGTCTTCAAGGAGCCGGGAAACTAGAAATAGTACTCGAGGGAACCACCACTTAAAACCATGGGAGCTGAAACTTTGTTAAAAAATGGGGAGGCTGGGGTTCTGCTTGAGCCCAAGGCTCCTCTTATACTTGGACTCCAACCAGCCGCCCTCATCGATCACGTCGCTCGTGTCGATGGGTCCTTGCTCGACCAAATTCCCGGTGAACGTGGTGGCTCAATTCCAGTATGTTCCTTTTTTCATTTTTTGTTACCTTATAACTTTCTGGGTTTTTTTACTGGCAGAAAAGATTTGATTGCTTTGAATTGTTCACATTCTTCTCTTAATTTCGAATCCCAATGCGATGTGTCTTTTTTCTATTTTTTTGCGGTTCAAACTTGCACAATTGTCTGTTGCCATTTTTCATCTTTTATTTGCCTACCAAGTTTTGCCCCGACAAAAGTAATTACTTACAACCTTGGAACTGAAATCTTTGTCTTCTTGGTTGATGAGTATGAGAATAATCATACATTTAGTTGGAACTTGGAACGAGGTTCTGTTGTTATTGAAGGCTATCTTTGTGTAGGTGGCGATTGAAGAGCTTGAGCACATACTAAGGGAGCTGAAAAGACACATCCTTGCTTCAGCTGATGGTTCATCTCCTATAAAGACTATGGCTGGGGGTAGTGTTGCAAATACTATTCGAGGGCTTAGCTCAGGCTTTGGGGTTAACTGTGGGATGATTGGGGCCTATGGGGATGATGAGCAAGGTCAATTGTTTGCAAGTAACATGAACATTAGTGGGGTTAATACTTCAAGATTGAGAAAGAAGAAAGGAACTACTGCTCAGGTGATCCTCATGAAAGCAATTTCTATGAAATTGAATTGTTGTTTAACCGGTTTAGGGTTGAAACTTTCTTTGTAATTGTTATGGTTCAGTGTGTATGCCTAGTGGATGCATTAGGCAATCGAACAATGCGACCTTGCCTATCAACCGCTGTAAAAGTTCAGGTGAATTTCATAATCCCCCCTTTCTCATATTTAGTTTTCTTTCTTGATTTTAAGGATATATGTTTGTTCCTTTCTGAATACAAACTTGCAATCAATTTTTATTCCCCTTTTTCTGTTCAGGGGGATGAATTGACCAAAGGGGATTTTAGTGGTTCCGAGGTGAGTATTATTTCCAGGGTTCAAAAGTTTATGGGTTCATGTGCAGTTTATTAAAATTATTAAAACGATACCTTTTAATTTATAATCCCAAAGATATATAAAGTTTTTTTAAAAAATATTTTTATCTTAGTAAAAAATATATTATGGGCCCTTTTAAAGTTATCTTTTCTTGGGGCCCTTTGCTGTCGCTCATCTTGCACATGTCCAACATTTCCACGGATTATTTTATAGAATTAAAACAACAAATCTACATTAGTTGTTTGTGGATTTTCTTCCCCGTCAGTTATAAGAGAGGAACCCCGGTCATCATATTCTTTTCGTCATGTTTTCAATGACTTAAGAGTGTAGATGGATAGAATTACATTCCGGACAGATTTTATCGTTTTCTTTGCAGCTGGTTTGATTGTGGAACATTAAACTTAATGATGTTTCTATCATTGCAGTGGTTGGTGGTGAGATATGGCGCATTCAATTTGGAAGTCAATCAGGCAGCTATAAGAATTGCCAAACAACATGGTGTCTCTGTTTCGTTGGATTTGGCCAGTTTTGAGGTAATTAATGACCATGTTTTACTGAAGGCTAAATGTAATGTTATGCATAGGGTGAAATAGCTGGTCTATATAGGTATGTAACCAAAACAGTTTCTCTACTGGGATATTATGAAACTGGTCATCATAGTAAATTCTTAGCTTTATGAATTGCTATTCTACTAAAGTGCTGGTATATCATCTCTGATTGGCGTTTTACTGTTCATCAATTCACAATTCTCCATTGTCGTTGTTTTCAATGATCAAAGCTTTCAGGTTCTGAATATTTTATCTTATAAAGCCTGTGACTTTTATCAGATGGTTCGGAATTTTAGAGAACCTCTTCAACAGTTACTGGAGTCGGGGGATATAGATCTCTGCTTTGCCAATGAGGATGAAGCAACTGAGTTGCTGAGGTGGCTGTTATTTGTTTTCTTAGTAATGTATAGATCAGCATTCAGGGTTTCAGAAATTGATGCATTAAGTGCATGTGGTAGCTGCTGATACTTTTTTTTCTGATTTACTTGTTTAGGGGTGAACAAAATGCTCTTCCTGAAGCTGCACTGGAATATCTGTCCATGTATTGCCGATGGGTTGTAGTTACATTAGGGTCCAATGGATGCATCGCGAAACATGGACAAGAGGTTCATATTTTTTGGTTTTTATCTCTTAAAATACAAATTCCTACTGTTTGAGATACTATGAACCTACCAATGCCTGCATTCAAGGATGCCTTTTGCTCTGACATAGTTACCACTCTGAACTCAGAAAATATGATCAAACTATGCCCTTCTCATAGCGTCTTTGTTGATTTCCTTGTATGGCAGATTGTTCGAGTTCCAGCTATAGGGGAGGCAAAAGCAATTGATGCCACTGGAGCCGGGGACCTATTTGCTAGTGGTTTCTTGTATGGATTGGTGAAGGGATTATCCCTCGAGGAATGTTGCAAAGTAGGCTCATGTAGTGGTGGATCAGTGATTTGTTCCCTTGGGGGTGAGGTAACCCTAGAGAATTGGCAATGGATGTACAAGCAGATGCAGATGAAGGGCCTCTCACTTCCTGATATTCGGAACTGAAAGTGCCCGTAACCACAAGAGCCTTTCGTTTTCACTTGCATTGCTATGATTTTACGTAGTTGCATTTTGGGGCTCAATTGACGTGTTCACACGACCCCTCTTTATCAACATAAGCTTCAACATATATATTCAATGTTGAGTCATCATTGAATTATCTCTGTAGAAACTTCTTTGCAAGGGCTTCAAGCCTTCCTTATATTGAGTGTTATCGGAGGAACAACCTTATGCTCCCTCGTTGAGATTCGTGCATGAATCATCAAATGACTACCAAATCATTAGTGCTAAATATCTCAAACATGCAATTCAATCCTTATGCCCGAGCATTCATTGAAAAGAGCAAGCAGAAAGCATCCATCTTGTTCAAATATATGCACCCAGATATAAAAGATGTACATCCACTGAAATAGGATTGTAATCCCACTAGATACTAAAATCTTTCAAGTTTTGATCCCTTACACCCATGAAAAGATATCAAAACTCGCTAAAGTTTTGATTTTGTGCCTAGGATGAAAATAAAGTTCCGGCTTTCTTTTTATAAATGCAGCAATGCCATGCAATTATAACCCAGGAACATGAAGCATTATAGCATTCTGTGCATGCATGGGATTTTCTGCCTGTGGAAAGACGATGGAGTTTGGAGCCTCAATAACAGTGTCAGTCACTTCTACTCCTCTTTCAGCAGGCAAACAATGCATGAGATAAGCTTTTGGGCCTGCTATCTTCATAAGAGCTTCATCAACCTGCATCCGAATAAGCAAATCAATCAAGACGAACACATGATTGAGTTGATCAAACAAGGGAAGAAATTTGGTAAGCAAAATAAATAATGATGAAAATTAGGTATAGAATGTAATACAGCCGATCAGGTTTCAATCCATTCAGGAACTGACCTATGTATAATACACATTGTACGTACAACACATAAATCTAACTAAAACTCGCAAGAACTCGATCATAATTCACGCATATATTTCTAATTATATCGGCATCCCAGGAATAGCAGTATATGAACCAATTGAGTTTCCCTATTAATCAATGTTTATGTGATGATATCAAGATCTAAAAGGAAGAAACTGAGCTTAACACACCTGAAATCCTTGAAACACTTGACGACGATAGGAAGTCTCTTCCTTTTGTCCCATGCTAGCCCACACATCTGAATACATGACATTAGCATCTTTAACTGCTTCCTTAGGATCATTTGTAATCTCAATCTTGCTGATCCCAGCTTTCTGTGCCTTATCGACAGTCTCTTTATCTGGCTCAAAACCTTTAGGACAGGCACAGACAAAGTGGAAAGGAACAACTGAAGCCAGCAACTGCCATGAGTGCACAATGTTGTTTCCATCCCCAACATAGACAACCTGAAATTTGCATTCACATCAAACCAAAGCTAAACCATACAGCCAATTTTAGATCCACAATATAGAACATAGCAAAGAAGGCGCAGTGGAAAGAAAAGACACCTTTGTTCCTTCCAACCGCCCGATATGTTCAATAATTGTTAGAGCATCTGCCATTATTTGACAAGGGCGGTTGTAATCTGTCAAGCCATTAATGACAGGTACAGTTTAAAATTTAGCCAAGTCAAGAATGTCCTGCAACCAAACAGATAAGGAACTGCATCTTTAAGCATAAAATTATTCCAGTCTAGAAGATGCATCAAATATAAAGCATGCAAACCTTTTAAACCAATTCTTTGTTCCCAATGTTGCATTTTAACTAACAAAAAAACCTTGCATATAATTACTCCACAAAAAACTCTCTAGTCAGTATCATACCTGATGAGCAAAGACACGTGCCATAATAATGTCATTATAGCGAGATAACACGCGAGTTTTTTCACGTTTACCCATCTGGATATCATCTGGTCCCAAATATATAGCATGACCTCCAAGCAAGAAAAAACCAGTCTCAAATGAAACTCGTGTCCTCATTGATGGCTTTGCAAAAATCATAGCCATTGTCTTCCCCTTAAATGGAGTGAAGGACCTATCTCCTGATTTCAGCTGTGGCTTGACCTCTATGGCCCTGTCTAAGATCTTCAATATCGTGGTTTTATCAAAGTCGTTAATATGCAAAAAATCCTTCTTCTCCACTTTTGCTGCAAAATAGAAAGCAAAAATGAGAAGTACAATAAACTATGTAAACAGGACGGACCCCGGGGAGCTGGGGGCAGTTGCAACCCCTAAAATTTTTAAACTCCCCTATAGTTTGGATATTTCTTTTGAATTTTCTATTAAAAATCTAATTTCGCACCCCCTATATTTCTAATATAGGTTCTTAATAGTTTGAAACCCTACATAAAATCCTGCTTCGCTCCCCTTATGTAAAGCTAAGCAATTTGTCCATTCAAATTATTGAAAAGAACTTTTGCAAGAGTTTTTTTATACATTTAGTATTTGATTAATTATATATTAATCAACGAGCAAAAAACCCAAAAATTTAAAACTTCAATTATAGATAAGCATATAACACCTACATTACATAAAAAGAAGAAAAAATTACTTTTGTACTGAACGTTGTAATCATTAGGCCATAACTAAGTAACAAGCAAACCCTAACTCCAAGCACAGTAACCAAATTAACTTCTGAAATGAATTGTGAGGTTATGCTCATCCCAATACGAAACAAAGAGAAGTTTTCCAAGAGACTAAGGCATAAAACAAAGAATCGAACCTGTCACATTGACGGATGAAGAAGGTGGTGACGTGGCGGAGGAGGCCTGGCAAGAGATATGGGTTCGGCGTACCAACGAAGGGGAAGCGAAGGAAATGCTGGAGGATCAGAGATCTCCGCCGTAGAAGGAGGATGCGGGGACGGTGAGAGGGGATTGGTGTGACCGGAATGTGCAATGGCCAGAGATCGCCGCCATTGTTTTTGGTGGGAAAAGCGAAAATGACGCTAAGAAGTGAAGTAACCGGTTCTTAATGGGATTAAGAAGGGGTTTATTATAAGGAGACGAATTGGGTTCGTTTAGTCCGGGTAAGGTTATATTACGTTTTGTTAGAAATGACATTATCTCGTTTACTTTTAAAATGTTTTTTTTTTGAAATAGTTTTATAATATTATCTGGTTTGAGTCTAGTTAAATTAAATATATTTATTTAAATTTTTATATAAATTTAATTATAATTATTTATAATTTTATTACAATTGATTCTAATTTAAATGATGATCTAGCAATATAAAATTATACGCATTCATATTCTTTTTCACCTATATAATTAATATTTGTAATGTTATTGAATAAGTTGATGTCATAAAAAATTATATAATACATTCATATTGTTATTTTTTAAAATAATGAATTTGAGGCTAAAATATTGATGAAAATTGAAGAGAGTTTAAAATTTGATGGGAATAAAAAGTTTGAAAGAAGTCGTAGTTAAAGAATCAATTGAATAAATATAAAATTTAGAGACTAAATTAAAAATAATAATTTTTTGTCAAAAGATAAATGAACTATTGAAGTTACCTAAATATTCAATAGTGACGGAGAAGCATGTAATTAAACTTAGTCAAAAAGAACTTAAAAGAATAAGGAAATGAAGAAACAAGGAAATCATGGGTCAAATCACAAAAGAGTCAAACTATTTACTTAAATACTAAAAATGGCGATTATTCGATTGCTCGAACTTTTGATATTTAAAGTTGGCTCGAACTTAAAATTTAAAGTAATATTCTAAATTCTTCAAATAATTCAATTAACTCGAAATTAAAAAAAAATCAATTGTTTTCGAGCCGTATTAAATTTTGTTCATCCGAGGTAATGTAACATTTCCATGAAAATACGTTACATTTGGACAATTTTGTCCACGAAGTTTACTGTATTGTCATCTTAATCCTACCAAATGAAACTTGTAGATTGGTTTGGTGGCTCGTCCACAGTTAACACCGATTATGCAGGGACGGTGGTTCCAGACCTGACGAGCTATGCTAAGCTATCTCGGGGTGCGTTGGTTCCAACTCCAAGGGTGCGACTGCTTCCAAACGAGGTCTTTATCCCAGGCACTGCAGTGCATACCCTTGATATGCCGACGAGCTAAACAGATGGCCACCCGAACAAAAGCCTTCCTACTAACATAGTGGAAACACAGCCTTGCAGAAAGAAAATAGAAAAAGTAACATACAAGAAACAAAAATGGAGAGAAAAAACAGACGAGGCGGGCAGCGAAAGACCGATGTCGTCGCCACCATTGACCCCAATTCCAGCATTCACCTCCCCCCAGACACAACAAACGAAATAAAAGTTCTTTATTTCCAACAAGGTTAAAATACATAAGATAAATCACAAAAGTGGTTTTATGGTCGATCCCAATTCCAATACCACAGAGCTCCTGCAAGATTTTAAATCTTTATTTTTTTTTTCACAACTCGAAAAGGAAAGACATGGCAGGCATTGATTTGTTGACAGTTTATCTTTTTAGTTTCCGTTTACATGCTTCTCATTGCAAAGAGGAAGCAGGCCCTTTTCTCGGCATGTCTCGACAGCTCCTATGAACATGTCTGCCAAGCTATATTTAAACTGAAACCCCAAGTCCATCAGCTTTTTTGAAGAGAATTCAATACTCTTCAAGTCATCATCCACATCTTTGAACCTGACCAAAAGTTGTCTCATCAGACCATGAATCAAAATTAGAGTGATCGTATAGAAACTTTGAATCATGTGAAGGGAACTATTTACTCTGTTGGAACATTATATTCAGGGTACTTTTCTCTGAGCATTTTGGCAAGATCGACGATGGTAGCATGGTGAGAGGCGCAAATGTAGCGCCCTTCGGCTTTCGGATTCTCGTAAAGAAAGATATGAGCTCTACACAAGTCATCCAAATGAATGAATTGGCCTTGTTTTATGATCGAATAATGAGCTTCATTCCCTGCATTTATCAACACATCTCATTAGATTCAAGCTATTATTGACACATTCTGGAATCACAGAAGCCTGTACCAGTGATGGGAGAAAGTGCAGTTATGAGGCTTGGCGGCATCGATTGCATAATAAACGGACCAACCACTAAAGGTGGTATTATGCTCACAAAATCTATGATATTTTCTTTAGCAAACTTCCAGGCAGCTTGCTCAGCCATCGTCTTGGAGACAAAATACATCTACACAACCAGGGGAAAAAGGGGGGGTTAGAATTGGACCATTTCTTTTGCTCTTGATTGTGTTTCGGAGTGGGAATTTGTAAAGCTGGAAGAAATACTATTACTAACCCAACCGGTCATTTTCTTGGCCTGGATAAATTCGAGGTCGCTCCAACAGCTTTCATCATAACAAGGCTTTTGTTGTTCTGCAACGTCGATAGTTCCAGCAGATGACGTGAACACTAACCTTCTAACAGTTTTAGATTTGGCACATGCTTTCATGATGCCTAACACTCCATTGATTGTCGGTTTTATGACTTCATTCTGTTCAGACCAAAACGTTCGGCTTAGAACAGAGTCAACTAAATTTTAATCCAAGCCGGTAAATACTAAACCAGATTCTGTATTAATATACCTCGGGGTCCTTGGACTCGAAATCCATAGGTGTGGCGACATGGAACACGCCGGTGCAACCTTGAATTGCATCATCAAAGCTTCCATCTTCACCTAAATCAGCTTTCCAAAGAGTCAGGTGTGTCTTTGCTTTAGATAGTTCCAGTAAATGTTTCACCTTCTTCAAGTTATCTGGTCCATTAGTAAAACAAAAAATTCGGAAATTAACGATTAAAACATTACTAAAATATTATTTCCAATTGTAAGAATGATGCTTAAATCATGCAACCAGGGTCCCGCACGGTGCCGCGTACGACATAACCGCGTTCTAAGAGCAGCTTGATGAGCCATGAACCAATGAACCCGGACGCGCCTGTGACGCACACGATCTCGCCTTCTGTCCCTGGTGACCCCATTATGGAATTCTCGTTTTGGTCCTTTTTGTTTTCAGACAACGTAAAGGACAGAAAAAGAAAAGTATTTTTGCATGTGGACTCTGATTTTCAGGTTTGCTTATAATTCTTATATACGGAACCATAGATTCTCTCCATCTAACTCATGGTTCTTGGTCACGTGGTAAGCTGTCGGTTTTGCATGTGAGTGGTAGTTGGCTCAGGAGTTCAAGTGTTCAACTACTATATTGTCCACTACACTGGTAGCTTGCGTGCTTTGTTCTAATTACATTTGTAATCCCACCACAAGGTCAAACCTACCCATTTCTTATGCAGGGTAAATTATGTTATTAGTTTCTAACTAAATATTCTAATCATTATAATTTCTGGATACGAAATCATTACAATTTGATGTGATGTTTTTAGTTTTTATATTTTTAAATTTAAAATTTCAATCTTTATCATGACTAAACGTTATAAATTTATTAGATTAAATTATGTTATTAGTCTGTGTAGTATGCATATTTTAATAATTAGTCCCATTAGTTTACTCGGATTAATCCTATACCATTTTAGACCGTGACTGAATTTAATTTTTGAAAAATATATTAACTAAAAATAATTAAATTAGAATATATTGATTAAATTTATAACATATAGGTAGTACAAGATTGATGATGTAATTTATTTTATTGTCTATTAAATTTCTGGTTGGGTAATCAGTTTAGTTATCAAAATATAATCTCATTTAAAATTAAGCACCCAAATGAATAATGAATCGGTATAAACCATAAATATACATCAAGATCAATTATTCTAAATATTAATTGGATAACTAGTGTGTCAATAATGAATTCAAGTAACTAACAATTCCATACATAGTGTACACATGATGGGATGAGTCCAGTGTGGTAGACAAGCAACGGCAGACCCAGTAAAATGGGGTGCATACTTCATAGCTGTAGTCCATAACTCCAAGATTTGGGTTCCACTGGATTTGGCTCTTATCGTGAGATGAAATTAAGTCCAAAATGCTCGGTTCGGGTCATCAGGGCATCCCAAGATTCCTTATTTATTATTGGACCTCAAAGGAACATTTTCCGCTCCTTCCACTCTTCTCTTCTTACTTTACTTGTTCAGGCCCCAATTTTTTCATAATTTTTTTGAACAGTTTTTACTTAGAAGAAGGAGAGGAAATTTACTTCTAATGGATATTAAACACACAACTACAAATTAAATAAGAGAAAAAAGTACCAACATAGAGATTTAGGGCGTCGATCATGCCCCTGTATGAACAATCCGTAGCGTCCTCCAATATCGATCTTGTTGAATGCGTTTGGGTTGGTTAGGGTGCAAAGTTGCTAACAAGAATCCCCGACTCCCCGTATCTCAGTGGGTAGGACAGGACATGAGGCACACATCCAGATTCAGAAACGGGTACAGAACATCAAATAAACGGATCCCATTGCTCAATATCTACTAAACATCGACGTGCTCCAAGGTTGATGGAAATCTTGTGCTAATTAAACTCAAAGTATGGTGGGAAGCCTTTTCAATGTTCGAATTTCTACCAATCCAGAAAAGTATCTCGGCCTTCCAATCATGGTGGGTCGACATAGAAAAGAGATTTTTGCCGGCCTTCGTGATAAGGCAAATCAGTATGTTGAGAATTGGAGTTCTCGGTTCTTATCTATGGGAGGTAAATGTGCGCTCATTAAATTTGTATTACAAGCTATTCCAGTATATGCAATGCAGTATTTTTTATTCCCTCTAGCTCTTTGCCGTGATCTAGAATCTATTTATAGTAAATTCTGATGGCGAACAGTACAGGAAAAGGGATTCATTGGGCCCGTTGGCAAGATTTATGCTCACCCAAATTCATGGGTGAAATGGGCTTTCGTGATTTAGCAAAGTTTAACATTGTCATCCTTGCTAAACAAGGTTGGCGGATCATTTCTAATCTGGAATGTCTACTAAGCAGAGTATTAAAAGGACGCTACTTCTCTCATTCATCATTCATGGAAGCTGAGTCAGGCTCTTACCTTTCATATACTTGGAGAAGCATATGGTGCACTCGTGATCTGCTGGAACAAGGCATTGGCTGAATAGTTGATAATGGCACCTCGATTAACATTTGGAACAATCCCTGGATCTCATCTTCTGCAAATGGAAGAATTCAAACTGATGCTATCAATATTAAATTCACAAAGGTGTCTGATCTTATAAATGAGTATTCTAATATCTGGAAAGTATCCACTATTCAATCTATCTTCCCGGCTGATCAAGCTGAAAAGATCCTGTGCATCCCTCTACCAACGTTTGCTCAACCTGATTCATACTTTTGGAGACATGATTAGTCAGGTATTTACCCAGTTAAAAGTGAGTATCGTTATTTAATTGATTTTTTCAATACTATTAATACACAAGCACAACTTCCCTCACATCGGGTGTATAGCTCTATATGGTCCCTCCATTTGCCCTCTAAAGTCCAGATTGCTTGTTAGCGTTTCTACAAAAATTATCTCCCTACTGCAGTTAACCTCAATAATCGAAGAATAAATGTTTCACCTTTGTGTAAACTCTGTGCCTTGGAGGCAGAAACAGTGGATCACCTTGCTCGTGAGTGCATTTTTTTCCAAGCAAGTATTTACTGAACTCCATCTTGATCTCTCTCAGGTCCCTGTAGAGAACCAATGGTTACAATGGCTTTCTAATCTGTTCGAGCACTTTTCAAAATCTCAGAGCACAGTATTATTGTCACTATTTGGGCATTATAGTTCTACTGAAACAAGAGACTCCATGAAAACTATACTCAATCCCCCAAAGAGTTAGCTCGATTCATTCAAGGTTATATCATGGAAATTGAAGCTAGTACTACGACACGGGATACAAAATCGTGCTCCTATTGATCATTGGCAGCCACCTCCTGAAGATACAGTGAAGACTAATTTTGATGCTCTGTTTGACTCAACAACTAAAACCTCAGTCTCAGGTATTATAATCAGGAATTCAGAAGGTCTTGTGATGGATACCAGTACTTACCCGAATAGCTTTATCCCCGATGCTAAAGTTACAGAAGCTCAAGCCTGTGAGCAAGCGGTGGCCCTTACTAATGAGCTGGGTTTCTGACGAGCTATTGTTGAAGAAGACGCTCAAACGGTCATCTCCAAAATAGCTTCCACAAAACCAGGCAAATCTTGTATTAGCCCAATTATTCTTAAGGAAAAGGTTTGGAAGCTTATCCTTTAATTTTGTCCTCCGCTCGTTGAACTCGGTAGCCCACTCCCTTGATAAGTTGGGTCGGTCGTTCCCTTCGCGATGGTGTGGATTGAGGAGGCTCCCCCTGAAGTTGACGAGCTTCTTTCATCGGACCGATGGTGGGTAGATTCACCTGATTAGCTTCTTTCTGAAGCTTTTTCGGAGAATTGTTTATCTCTTGCTCCGATATCTCTTGAATTTCATCTGCTTGTCGAATGATTATCTTGGCTCTGTTCTCTCAGAGCTCGCCCTCAGATGATTTTAGCTGATCATTGCTGTCTCTCCCCTTTGTTGGAAATTTTGGGTTCCCATTTGTTTCGTCCTTTCAGTTTTTCTTTAATTTATAGATTTTAATATTTGGTAACTGGCTGGTCCTATAATCGGTTACCCTTGCACACTTGGGTTTTCCCTTTTCAAGCTAATGATCATCTAATTTGATTTTTTTTTTTAAAGGCTATAAGCATCGTGAAAAAAATTGATTGATGAGTTAAAGAAAAAAGCAGACAACATCACCATTAACTCCGGGCGATATAGTCACTATTCCACATTACGTGATTGGAATATGAAATCACGTGGGCATACAAATCAAACGAAAATTATAAATTAATAAACTCAACTAGTGATTACAGTGGAAAAAAGACATTCATTTTAAAAAATTCATACAAATCGACATGTCTGTAATGTGTACATTATTAAAAGATTACAAATATATATGAATAAATATATCTTTTAATCACCTTAAAACTAGTAAAACAATTACAAATTAGCAACTAATGTAAAAGCGGGGAGGGGTTCATTTTTGCGTTGTTTTTGCCGACCTTTTAAAAGGCCTGGTATGTTGTTTGTTTTTGTTTTCTGAGCTTTTATTGGGTCTATTTTTATGGTCCTTTATCTATTCTTATAGTCTTGTCGTATGTAAAAAAAAAATTGAACATTTTTTACTTAAAGAGAGGGAAAAATAAAATTTTATATGTAATGGGTATTAAACCCATAATTTAAAAAAGATAGAAGAGTATCAATGAAAAACTTTTAAACACATAATCAATAGTCTAGATGTTGTTGACCATAAGGATTCTCTTTTTTAATTGAATTTCGTTGTTGATAAAAAAATATTTACTTTTAGGGAAGCGTGACATCGTGATGAATGCCCCAACACCAAGCAAATTCGACGGGGTGAGAAAGTGGAGAAATGACCCACAAAAGTGACACATCCCTTTTTCCTTTTTTTTACCTCTATTTTCAACAATGAAAGATATTGTTTTTCACTTTTCTCCGGCTTTATTATATGAAAAACTCTTTTTTTAATATTTATCTACAAAAATGACTCTCTGCCAATGTTATCTATAAAAATGACCCCCAAATCGGCCACGTAAGGGTACCTCGCGTATTGGAAAAAGCTAGCACTGACCTCGCGTTACACGAACAGCGAGGTCCATCCAACGTGGGCCGACTTTTCGTACTGCGTAATTTAAAATTATTGGATAAGACCTCGCGTTTTCCATACCGCGAGGTCCCCGAGATATTGATTATATCGTGAAAGAAATTTATACCAACCTCGCATTCTGCAGAAAGCGAGGTCTTTATTTTCGAGGCTGAAATACAAGGGTGTATAAGCACGTTCGAGGCATTTTATCCTGCCATTAGCCGGATAATTTTGGTAAATTTTAAGCTTAGATACGTAGTATTAGAACTTATCTTCCATTTGAGACTGAGATTGGCTCATATGAAACATTGTAGAATGTTTAAAAAGCGCGTTCAAAATGGTTGGGACTCTAGTTTTTGTCTAAGAAACAAGGGTGTATAGGCATGTTTGAGGCATTTTATCTTGCCATTTGCCCGAAAAAATTGGTAATTTTGAACTTTAGAGACATAGTATTGGAACTTAACTTTAATTTGAGACTAATATTGGCACGTACGAGACGTTGCACACTGTATAAAAAGTGCGTTGAAAATGGTTTGAGCGCTAGTTTTATCATGCAATAATAAGAATTGTCCAAGAGCATGTATGGCATAGTTTGTCTGAGTTGTATGGCCGTCGAGAGATGTGTCGTTGATACAGTCCCTGATAAGCTTCATAGATTTCTTCGTACCCAGTTTACATCGTAATTTGAGGAGAAGTTCACATCCGCAGTCCTGATCCTGACCAAAGATGGCATCTTGTACATTACCTCCCAGACATTATAACTGGTCAATTATACCCCTAAACATGCTTGCTTTGATGAAGTGGACAGTCGAGGATTTTGAGGTTCCCTTGAAGGTTACAATTGTTACCCACTTTCATCATCATCTGCAATGGTAGAGGCTTTAACTACGGTTAAATGTTGAGGTCTTCACCTTGCCGGCACTGTATGAAGACCGCAAATTCCATGATATTATGATCTGTCGTTGATGTAGACAAATGACGGCGAGAGGTGCCATAGTTTGTCCGAGTTATATGGTCGCCGACTGATGTGTCTTTGATCTGTTGCCATTAGTAACAAATGTTTCATATTATCTTCGAATATGATTCTGATTTTCTAGAAGAGATAACAAATGCCGCCTTATATAGGCAAGCAATAGGGATTAAATGGACCTAGCGTTATGCAAAACGCGAGGTCTTCAGAGATTCCTGATGTGGTGGTAGAGGAGTAGGCCAGAGATCTGACATGGCAGTGGACCTCACTATATACAAAGCGTGAGGTCCTTAAAAAATTAATTTTTTTACTTAAATGTCTTTCATATAATAAAAGTCCTTGTGAAACGAATAATAATGACTGTCTTTGCAAAAAGATTATTATAAATATGGTACATAAATTATTATTGGTATATTAATTTTAAAATTATATATATGGTACATAAATATAAGAATTAATTAATTATTATCATAATATTTAAAAATAAAAACCCCTGGACCTCGCTTTCTGCAAAGAGCGAGGTCCCTTTAATCTGTTTTGCATATAGCGAGGTCCATTGATACCGCTTCCCAACAGACGCGAGGAGTCTTATAAATAGGGGGCCCAGTTTCATATATTTTCATAACAAATATTCTCTTCTGTTCTTCGATTCTCTAGTATTTTTTGATAAAGTCTTCGAAATTTCGATATTATGGCAAGATTATTGAGGTTAGACAATAGACACGTATTTGATTTCTGGCGCTCAAATCCGGAGGTACGATTTATTTAATTCGTTAATTATTGCTTAAAATTGGTAATATTTATTTTATTTATTATTATTATTACTTAATCATTATTTTAATTAGTTAATTAATTTTAATTTAAGGGGTATGAACGGGCGTTGGTTTGTTTCATCAACCGTACGAGACCACGACATCCGGATATTGTCCCATTTTTACATAGTTTCAGTTTTGGCTATGTTTCCCACTTATTTGACGGTCCGAAGTTGAACCGACCAATGATAAATGTGTTGCTAGAGAGGTGGAGGCCCGAGACACACACATTTCATTTTCCCTGCGGTGAGGCAACTATTACTTTACAAGATGTTGCATTTCATCTTGGTTTGCCCGTTGACGGCGAGATTATCACCGGCATTGCAGAGGCTGACTGCTCGGGCGTGTGTGAAAATTTGCTTGGGCTGAGGCCGGCGCCAGAGGATTTAGATGGTGGGAAACTGAAAATAACCTTCTTGGACTATAATTTGACAAACTTACCCCCAAACGCTGATGAAGTAACAAAGACGGTATAATATTTTATTTATTTATTTATTTATTGTAGTATTTTAAATTATTCAAAATAATTTAATAAAGATAAAAATTATTTTGCAACTGTTTGCTCGTGCTCATATTTTACGAGTTATTGGAAGGGTGTTGGTGCTAGACAAATCCAGAAACAATGTCCATTTGATGTGGTTGCCTCATATGTTCACTCATGTGGAGTCAAAAAATAAATGTTAGGGAGGGGCAGTCTTGGCATTTTTTTTCGAGAGTTATGCAGAACCGTCGACCCAGACAGACGTGCCATTGGGGGTGTCTTTGGTTACTGCAGTCTTGGGCATGGTATCAAATGTCGTTTTTAAGCCCGACGCCTAGAAACCCGACCCAATTTCAATTCCCACTTGTTCGAAGGTAGTAATAAATATTTACTTTCAAATTTTATTTTTGAATATTAGAATAGATAGTTAGTAATGTTTTTTTAATATACTTAGTAATATTTTTGTTTTAATTATAGGTGGTTAGGTAAATTAACACATGTGGGACTACCGACCACGCAGCGGGATTATAGACCGTTGATCGATAAAATGGATGAGGTAAATATTTTTATTCGATTACTAATAATTAAATATTTACTTTGCAACTTTTTTGTAACTAATTTTACATATTTTTTGTAGTTCTTGTGGACGCCGTACGAGAATCTTGATATTCATGCATGCATCCTGCCTGAAATAATGTTGAGCGAGCCTGTTTGGATTTTGATGGTCCCGCTCATACACTACGAGATAGTTGAATGGCATCCTGCAGACCACGTTCTACGTCAATTCAACTATGTCCAAGAGATTCCGGATGAGCCACCAAATATGGACACATTGCATAGATTAACGCGACAAGGCAAGATTGAAGTCCATTGGGGCAATCATCACATGGTGTGGATGCATCAGTGGATGACCCATTTTGATAGGCGGCCACGTATTTTGGAACACATTGAGGACCATGGCGTTACCTATGAGTATATGTCGTGGTACCATCAAAATATGAAGCCACATATACTATCTTCGGAGGAGCGAGAATGAGAAATAGATGTGTCTCCCCTAAATCATCCATCGACGCAGCGTCCCCCGACGCAACGTGGTACCCATACGGGGGGAAGTGGCCAAAAAAGAATAACACAAGCTCCTGGGGCATCATCATCGAGAATAGCGCCAGCGCCTCCATAGTCAACCTACCGACCAGAGACACCGGTGTCAGAACCTGCATTAAGAACTCAACGTTCTCGTCATTTCAACCAACGAGTAGTAGTTTATCGTTCAATCAAATAGGGAATCCGTCAGAAGGTTTTTTCATAGACGTATTTCATCCGCTTATGATGTTCCCCCAATCTATTATCTGACAGTGCCTTCTGGATCTGTTCCTCTAGTTTATCAGTTTTCACCATTCACCCTACAGTTCAGATCTGGTATTGTTGATCAGACACCGCAACATAGCTTATTCTAAACGGTCTTAGTACGAGTGGTGAGACTCTAAATGTATTTAGAGAAGACGATGACGATGAAGATAACGATGACGATAATGATGACGACAATGGTGATGATGATCGTGGTGATCTTGTTCGAAGAAATCTGGCTCGGGTTCATCGTCCACCGTGGTACGGTACGGGTGGACATAGGCGGCATTAGGATGTTTTTGTTATTTTTTATTTATGTAAAATGACCGTATTTTAATCGAAAAAACTATGTTATATATACGTTTATAATTACAATTTCTTATTTTTCATTATAGGTTTAGTTTATAATTATAATTTATTATTTCTTTATTTTAAATACTTAACAACTACTTAGCAACCAAAGTAACTTGATAACATTATAGATTTAATTTACAATTACAATTTCTTATTTTTATTATAAATACTTAACTATTTAACTTAACAACCTAAATAACCTTAAGAACCTAAGTAACCTTAACAGTTGTTCCTTCGTTCTTTGATGAAGATTCATCTTCAAAAATTTTTACATTCAACTCGATGTTCTGACTCCTGACACGAGTGTAGCTTCTAAACATCTTTCAAACATCCTTATTGTTTGATAAGGGGAGCATGTAATGCTCCTCGAGACTGGGCTCCTGAACGAGTACTTTTGCCAACAAACAAGACATTTTCCGTGTCTTTTCCTCGCGAAGGTGCGTTGAAATCAAATCATATAACTCATCTTTCTTGATCTTGCTGTTGAAGGAGGTGTAAAAATAGGTTCCGGAATAAAATATGATTGCAGAAAATCTTGCCATCTTTTTGACAAGTTCGATTATAGAAGAATGTGTAGAGCTGAAGTTGGACCTCGCGAGTTGCAAAGAGCGAGGTTATAAAGAACTTGCGTTTCCCAGAAAGCGATGACTTAATTAATTTATTCAAAAATAGCGTTGATGTTCGTGAATTGAGAAACTCATTTTTGCGAGATTCTTTACTAAATTATATATATAAAGCCTTCACTCCGGGTGATCCATCGTTCTCAAAATATGTCATGACGCGGAAGGCATACATCACAATTCATACGTGGTTAATCTGAACAAAGTCAAAAATGTATTCCAAACATTGACTATCCGCACGTTATTCTTCTTGTTCATTTGAACGGGTTCACTAATGACAATGGTTGATCCAATATACTTACTTGAAAAAGAAGATGGTTTTTATGTGTTAGTTTCCTCCAATCGGGAATGAAATTGATTCTTATGGGTTGATGATGAACCGTCATATGGGATTTTGGACTACGACGGAAAAAAAAAAACCTCGATCAACAAGAATTTATTGTGATGAAATTTTTTGAACATCAAGAAAAAACTCAACAACCAAAACTATGTAGTAAAAAGGTACCTAAAATAAAGAACAAATGTCTTAATTGTCATGCCCCCATATTAATTAATTATACTATCTTATTGTACTAATATTTTTCCGTTTAATATTCTCTCTTATTTAGGTTATAGTTTCATTGTTTTAAAATATTTTTATGATTTTTTCTTATAGGTTTAATTCCATTGTTCCACTACAATTAATTTTGAACGGTGGGATTTAAAATAAAGAACTTCGGACTCAAGAACAAAGATGGAGGTATAATCTTTGAAGAGCTCACTTTTCAATCAGCGAGGTCCATTTTAAACGGGCCAACAAACCTCGCGTTTTGGATGATGGTGAATGTTTGACTATATAAAGCGTTCTTGATAACGAATATTTTTTATCGATTCAAAGAAAATATACAACCATTGCTACTAAGGCAACATACCACTTATCAGGAAAATAGTTTTTGTAATTTATTTCCCTGATATTGCGATCTGTTGGTATAAGTAGTTACATATGTACGGTGAATACATTATTTTGGTCGGTTAATCATATTTGCGATATGTGTCTTTCGTGTTTCAGTTCAAGATCTACAACAAATTGCAATATCAGGGAATGAGTGGTATTTTTTAGGCGCCGGGATTAGTCTTGATATTTTTTTCAAAGCTGCTGGTAACTTCTTCGTATGCCTTCATCGTGAAGGCTACAGAAAGACCACCGCATATAACGTCTTTGGATCCTTTAGCATCATGGATGATGATGATTTTTGGGTACTCACGAAATCCACGAAGCAAATTCTCAATTGTCTACATTGTGAGGGCTCCAACAACTAGGACGATCTATGGCACCATTTGTCTACATCAATGACACATTTCTCGGCGGCCATACAACTTGGACAAACTATGGAACCTCTCGTCTAAATCAATTCCTATGTAATTTATTTTATCTACATGTTTAGGGATACAAACAACCGCGTATTTAGGGTAAATTTTGGCTTGTAGTTTCCTAACCCAATAATTTATTTTTTCATCTTATGTATTTCGAACCATTTCGACGCAAAAAAATTTGCTTCGACACCATGATTTATAATTACAATTACTGAACGACTAAAATATTTAGCTTCTTATTTTTTAATTACTATTTTAAACCTCTAATACTATACCTTTAAGCTTTAGGATTACGCGAATACGACGATTAACTTTCCGGATAAACCCTTCAAACATAATTTTGAATGTATTTTACCTTTTTATTCATGCTTAATTTATACCATTTTCAGAGCCAATATCAGTCTGAAATGTAAAGTTAAGTTCCAATTAATTGTAGAACGTTGCTGGTGGAATTTTAAATAAAATTAATAAAAATGACCTCGCGTCACTGCCATGTCAGATCTCTGGCCTGCTCCTCGACTGCCACGTCAGGAATCTCCTAGAACCTCGTGTTTTGCATAAAAGGAGATGAGGGCAGAACAGCCACCATCCAGCCCCAACAATTGCAACATCATGATGTGGCTGGAACTTTCATATCAAATCTTAAAAAATAAATTTAGTTACAGCTACTAATGGCAACAAACTATGTATCGGGAAAATTTTCTCACAAAGCTATTTTCCCGATATTGTGGTTTGTTGGTATACGTAGTTGCATTTACATGATCACAACACACTTTTGTCGGGTTAACAATGTTAGTGAGATGTGTATTCGGTATTTTCGTACAAGACTAACGATAAAATCAAAATATCAGAAAATGATTGGTCTTCCTCAAGTGTCTGTAACCTTCTTAACCTTTTGTTCGAAGACACGGGTAACTTATTTTTACGCCTCAATCGTAGAGGCTAGATGAAGACCACGTCATGTAACTGCAGTCAAAGCACCTACCATTGCGGATGATGAGGATCAGTGGTTCAAAGTGACCGTCTGAGACCGACGCACGAAGCTTCTGATCTCCGTCTATTTTGTGGAAGAATTCTTCAGGGTTCTATTGACCGGTTACAATGTCTAGAGACCTTTATACCAATATCAGCCCCAAATACGCCTTTTGAGCTTGAAGAACAACTCGGCTGTTTAAGGTTGAATTGGCATGGTAGAATTGACTGTCTTTTTCGGCCACCTCAAATACGCCTTTTGAGCTTAAAGAAGAGCACCGCATATATTTGTTTGAAACGTAATAAATTTATTTTCTCTTACTTATTTTATAAACGAGTTGAAATATGAAACAATGAACTTAAATTAAATTAACTTCAATTAAAATGTCATTTTAGCTTATCGTTCCTACACAAAACCACGTTTCGGAACCATTTTCAGCGCGATATTTATATTGTTTACAACGTATCATGCGTGCTAATATCAGTCTCATATGGAAGCCAAGTTCCAGTACTACGCCTCCAAGCCCAACAATTTCAAAAATTCTCGGATTAACAACCCGGGAAAACAGCTCGAACATGCTATGAAGCCATTTTCAGGGCCATTTCTATACCGTTTATAATGTTGACTCTGTGCCAATATCAGTCTCAAATGAAAGATAAGATACAATACTAGGTCTTTGAACTAAAATATTACGAAGATTATTCTAATAATAACCCGGGAAAACACCTCCAACATACCTACCAAGCCATTTAAACTTCATATTCTTGGACAAAAACTAGCGTCCCAACCATTTTGAACGCGCTTTTTAAACATTCTACAATGTTTCGTACGAGTCAATCTCAGTCTCAAATGGAAGATAAGTTCTAATACTACATCTCTAAGCTTAAAATTTACCAAAATTATCCGGCTAATGGCAGGATAAAATGCCTCGAACATGCCTATACACCCTTATATTTCAGCCTCGAAAACAAAGACCTCGCTTTCTGCAGAACGCGAGGTCAGTATAAATTTCTTTCACAATATAATCAATATCTCGGGGACCTCGCGGTATGGAAAACACAAGGCCTTATCCAATAATTTTAAATTACGCAATATGAAAAGTCAGCCCACGTCGGATGGACCTCTCTGTTCGTGTAACGCAAGGTCAGTGCTCGCTTTTTCCAATACGCGAGGTACCCTTACGTGGCCGATTTAGGGGTCATTTTTGTAGATAACATTGGCAAAGGGTCATTTTTGTAGATAAGTATTAAAAAAAGGTTTTTCATATAATAAAGCTCTTTTCTCCCTTTATTCTTAGCTTTTTTTTACAAATAAAGGCAAATTCATTAAAAGAAAATGGGCACATACAAACCAAAAACCCCCCAAAGAGACCACGTAAAGGCAAACAACACTGATTAAAAAAAATTAAGGCAAACAACACATCCATGCAAAAGGAGGGGAGAACCCCCACGTAAGGGGGAATCAACAAGAAACGATAACAAACCCTAAAGGAAACAAAAGCGAAAACGCATAACATAATCAAAGCAAGCATAAACAAGGCAAGGCTCCCAAGCAAACGACCAAACCAACGGGCAAGCAGGCAACACCTTAGAGAGAGCTTTATCCGGAGGCAGGCTTCCTTTTTCGACCCAGATAAGGATCTTGTCATCAAATATATTGAATGCGCATGGAATGAACAAGAGAGGAGGCACGGCAAACGTTCGAAACAAGAACACAGACCACCCACATCACAAAGGGACCTGAGAAATAACAAGCACCCTCAGACGGCCCTGAATAAGACCATAAATCAAGCATCACAGCAACAGAGCGATCACTGGAAAGTATAATCCATAGGGAAGGTAGGAAAGACAATGCCATCAATCAGACCTTCCACCCATCGATGTTGGCACAAGCAAAACAACTTATTCTGCTTGCAGATGATCCCTCCCAAGATCACCTGCACAAGGTTCAACATCATCGCAGAGAAACACAGAACAGACATCCAGTTCGACTTCCTTATTTGAACAAATTTCAAAAGAAGGAAATCAAGCAAGTTTATAGCCAAAAGGATCGATTTCTAATTCCAAAAAACTAGTATCCTCATGGGCAACTCTCACGATTGCTTCTTACGGGCTTCTTTTTTAATCCAGCTCAGCTTCTTTCCCTCATACGATACTCCTCGTTTTGATTTTTCAATCTTATTAAAAATAGGAGACGAATCAGTAAGAGATCCCGGAAAGAAAACAAGTTCAAGCGCAACATCATTTGTGATTGCCCCGAAACCACAATCACCCCAATTGTCGGGACCAATTTGGACAACACCCTCAAAGATCTTTTCCTTAAGCTCTTTTTTTCAGACTTGAAAAAGCTTCCTCATTTTCAAAGATTCGTTTCCTTTTTCGATTCACAGAGATATCCATATCTAGGAGAGAGTCAGTTATGTTCTCAGTAAAGCATAAAGCTGTCCCATTGCTAAATGTCTGAAAGGTTGCAGCATGGGGGACATTGTTCAAAGGATATGTAGCTGTCGCGTCTGGTAACATCAATGTAGGTGAGCATATATTGCTTGTAAGACACAACCTAGGACTTCACCTAACACGCTGCTCATTGGGACAAGGATTTTTAATTTTGTCAAAGGATGACACCTCGAAACAAGCATTATATTGATCCGGAATAAACCCTATGAAACCGGAGCAGTTTTTTCCATCCGATCTGTCATTGACTTTTACTACTTCCTTTTCAGGATGTTCTACAGTGTCTTTGTCTTTAGCAGCAGAAAACCTAGGATTTATCGAGCCCTGGGCCAGGGTGGCCTTGACACTTGTACCTTGATCATCTTTCCCATGCTGGCAAGAAACATCGGAATAATCTTTAGGACCTGGGTGCAGAAGCAGTTTCAGATCAAGTTTTCCTGTAGTGAGAGTCTTCTTCCATGTTGACGAAGCACGCAGCCAAAGGCCATATCGAGCAGCTCTCTTATACAGTTTGTAGTCATACCAGCATTCTCTCTTGGCATGACCGAGACGTTCACAGGCATAACAGAATTCGGGGATTCTTTCAAATTTGAAGGAGACATTGAGTGGTTCAAAATATTTCCTCTTGAGCGTGAAACCCGTTTTGAGAGGATCTTCAACTCTCCAGAGAGAAGCCAAACTCCTCCAAGGTAGCTTCTGCCGGCCACTCTTTGAGAATAAGAAGCCTGTCCTGAATCGACCATGGCCTTTGGCTCCAAACCAACTTCATTGTCTCAACAGACTGGAATACAAGTAGTATCATATTTTTCCCAAATCGTGGCACTCGAGCTCTTCTTCCTTGCAGTTCCAAATCTTCCTAAGGATTGCAGAGACAGTTAAGAATTTAGAGGCACGATTGGACAAAATCTTACCGACCAAAGAGTGCTCTTTAATGGCAGCATTAACTTCTTGATCCTCTTCCAATTCGAAAGAGTCAGGAAGAATATTTTTCTGAGGAATTTTCTATTGACTTGCTGATTTTACTCCCACTAAGGAGTTAGAATCTATCTCCATAGCAAGAAACAAAAAAAAAGGACAGGGGTAATAAAATAGAAGTTAAGGGGGAACAACAGAAATGAGAAAAATACAAGGAAAGGGGGCACTACAGAAAGCGATTAATCAGGATAAAAAAAACACAACAGGAAAAAGGGGAAAAAAAAGGAAGAAGGGAAAGAAAAGAAAAGGCGAAGCCAGTGAAATAACAAATTAACCCTTAAAAAACGTTATTCTATAGAAAGATAAAACCTAGTTAAAAGAACTAACTAGATACCATTCAAGAAGAAGAAGTATCCAAGGAGAAAGAGAGAGCACTGAGAGCATTGGCTTTACATTAGCTTTTTGCTTTTGATTCTCATTGTGACTGATTCATTTAATGTTGTCCCCATTTACATGTTTAAGAAAATAAAAGGGTTAATTCTACTAATGGCCCTTTAACAATAGCACACCTTTCAATATAATACTTTTACTTAAGAAAAATCTATTTTGATACTCAAGTTCATTCCGTTCCGTCTACTAGATTCACACGTGTTACTAACACTGTAAAATATGATCGACTGAGTTGATCAACTTTTAGTTCAACTGGCTTTTTTATTATTGCAACACAAAGTTTGATGTTATTTTGAGTGTGTTTAAACACATAGTATCTTTTAATGTATATGTAGGTAAAGATTTGAGTAATTTAAATATTATATCGAATTATATGATGGCCATAAATGAATCAAATATGTTTTATTTGAAACGTGAAATTATATAATAGTATCATGTGACATATTTTGATAAGTGTTTATCGTAGTAAATTGTCACATGTTTTTACTTATGAAATTAAAATAATTACATTTTCATTTTAAACGCGAAATCACATGATATTATTTTATAGAAAAAAAATATAGTGGATAAAGGAGAAAGAAGAAGATTATAAATACGACCTAAGTGTCAATAATTTTCCTTGAGACTTTTACTTTGTCTCTAAAATACAAGTTACAACAAATAGAACGGTAAAAGTGGTACTTTCAAAAGTTAAATTATTTTTAACATTTTAGGGTAATCACTTCAACGGATTTAGTAACACACTACAATTACTTTTTTTAAATTACAATATAATATTTGTTTATACATATTCTTAATCTTTTAACAATTGATAAGCAACTTGCAGACAAAGTAATTTGAACCAAAATCTCTCAGAATGGACAAGCACTTGTTGGATTCACTACTATTAAAATTTCAATATATCAGCTCCAACGAATTTAATGATGCATTATTTCAACAATTTATTCAGCCTATTATGGGACTACCATTTTAATCTAATTTTTTTCTTACACAACGCCATAATTCAAATATCTGACCTTACTTAAGGGATCTAATACATTATCCCACTAAAATAACTGGTTATTGGTTAAAGATGCATATTATTGATTATATATGAGTTTTACCATCACGTGAACTAGTTCTTTTGGCTCAATAATCGTTCAAACACCAAACTCATATATAAATCACTTAATCAATGTATATAGTACAAATGTGAGACTATAATATTACAAACTATAAAACATTCGTCACATCTTAAATTTTAATTATAAAATAAAAAAATTGATACAATATTTATATGAAGCGACGAATCTAGAAATTCAAAAAAATGTCTAAAAGAATTCTTTTTCAAATGGGTATACAAAAAAAAATCCCTTTACACACTAAATTAAACTTATTTTTATCAAAAATGGGAATACAAATGCTCCCATAACACTCGTTGCATCCACCCCTATTTATATTATTTAAATTTTTCCTCTTCACCCTTAAATTAAAGGATATAGTTGAGCTTAAACATGTTTGGTTCTATAACCTCCTGTATGTTACATTAATAATAACGTCAATCGAACTAAATTAAATTAATAAAATTTAAAAATAATTATTTATATCGACATATAACATTATTATGTGATGCCTCGTCACTTATTAATGGCATATACCTTCCACTTTAGTAGATGAGAGGAAACTTTAGATACCAAATATAAACTTTAGATTTTCTATAATTTAGGGACCATTCATACCATTATCCCAAAACAGAAGTTATTCCATATAAAACTGCCCTAATCAAATCCAAATGCTGCCGTGATGTGCGCTAAATAAAGATGATTTTACGCGATTTTAAGTTCGCGAACTGAGAGCAGTTATGGGTAAACCAAAAAGGGCTCAAAATCCTATCTTTCTTTTGAATTATAGCATTATGTCACGGACCAAACTTTTTGGACCGAGACATTAGCGCGAGCAACAAATAGGGAGGTTGTGCGCAATGCAACGGGCGTGTCAAATGTGGCCCAACACTCGGAGAATGGCGAGGACCATACCTTTGGGACCGAGGCGTTAGTGCAAGAACCAGCAAATGAGGGTTTGCGCGGTGTAACGAGCTTGCCAAGATCATTAGACTTGGCCCAGCACTTGGAGGAAGGCGTGGACCGAACCTTTGGGACCGAGGCATTGGCGCAAGAATCAGCCAAAGAGAGTTTGCGCGGTGGAACGGGCTTGCCAAGACCATCACACTTGGCCCGGCACTTGAAGAATGCTAAAGAGCCCGCAAGCCCACAAGACTTAGCCAAATCCATGGAGGATTCAGGAGGGTAAATTGGTCAAAGCATTATCCATTTATTTGAATATAATGTGTAGATAATGTTTGTGATAATTAGAGATTTGAATTTGAGATTTGATCAGATAAGATAAGATAAGATCAATCTCGACCGTCGATGTAATTTAAACTGAGCCGTTGGATGTAGGGGAGTTCAACTATAAATAGAGGCTCCCTCCTCACTTGTACTTCATTCATTCACTTCACTTCACTTGAGTAATACAAGAAGCATTTACTCTAAAACTCTTTCTATTGTTCTTGGTTGTTCTTGAGTGTTCTTCGTTGTTCTAGCTGCCAATCTCTTTCTGTTGTTCTTTGATTAGCTTTCGCTTAGAACGATCTTTCGTTCGAGGGCTTCGAGGAGTGTTTGATCTTCCGGAGCGAGAATCCTGGTTGAGTTAGGTGTTTGTCGAGAGATCTTCACCTAAGACCGTGACAAGGTACTTCAGGGTGACTTAGTCGACGTTTCAACCGAAAGCGACTAAGGTCCGCACGATTCGTTTGGCAAAGGTCTAGCCCGCGACACAAGTGGTGTCGATGGCGAGATCCGTCGAGACACGGAGTGATTGTCGGCCGTTGTCGGCGGGAGTACTCACAAGGCTGGTTGAAGGTCGACTTAGGCGTAGGAATCGACCGATTTGCGTCGGCGTCTAAGGCCGCACGGATCAGCTAGAGTCAAAATCTAGCCCCGTGACAGTTGGTATCGAGCCGGCGGCGGTAGCTGGTAGCTGATAGTTGGTATCGAGGCAGCGGGTGGTAGCTGGGTAGTGGTAGCGAGTTCCGTGATAGTAGGCATCGGAGCAAAGTTCTGCGGCGGTTGGTGTCGAGTTGAGCGGTGATAAGTTGTTATCAAAGGCGGTAGCGGGTTCCGTGACGGTAGGCATCGGGCGAAGTCTTGCTGATAGTTGATATCGAAAGAGCCGTGAGTTGATAATGCGAGAGAGCCACGAGAGGTGGAATCGGAGAAGTGCCGTGATAAGTGCTATCCGGCGAGTCGAGGAAGGGACTTGCGTTCGAGCCAGCTCGCGATTGCGATCAAGCGTGGTGGTGACTTGTGTTCAAGCCAACTTGCGAGGTGCAGTCAAGTGTGGTGGATTCCAGCTTGCAGGTGCAGTCAAGTGTGGTGAGTTCCAGCTTGTAGTTGCAGATAAGCGTGGTGGTGGTTTGTGTTCGAGTTAGTCGAAGTGATCAGGGATCAGACTAGTTCGTGGCAAAGTGGTGATTGAGATGGCACCAAAGAAGAAGACACCGACGGTGGACGATGTAAGAAAGACATCGAACGAATTTGACGAGAGGAGCAACCGTCTTGAAAATAAGGTACACTCGAATCTTGAATTCATAACAGCTGTAGAGGCTTGGGTCGATAAACTCTTGGACTTCAAGAAGGAGGCCGAGGTGGTGTTTGAAGAGCTAGAGCCAGTAAACCTTGAGAAGCTGGGTTCGTTGGATATTGAGATGTTAGAGTCTGTAGAAGGGATCCGGGAGGATGTTCAATTGGCTCTTAATGAATTGGATGTGAAGGTGTCTGAGCGTGGCGATTCCTTAGAGGCTGCAGTGGACACTCTAAGAGAAGAGGCCAAAAAGACCCGGAGTATTGTGGAGTCACGTCTTGAAAAGTTAGAGTCCATGGAGGGCAAGTTCAATGACGAGACGCAACGCATCCTCAACGAATTGGAGGTAGTTCGAGAGAGTTGTGCTTGTGAAGCCAAGATGGTGGATTTGCAAAAAGCGGAGAGTTCTTCCAAGGAGGAAACCGCGAAGGAGATCCAAGAAGTTCTCAACTCAGTGTACGAGAAGTTGAACCAACAAGATGATTCCCTTCAAGATGCAGTGGAGGCAATGAAGGTGGAATTGGAGTCGTTGGGAAAGAGGGTTTGTAGACTTGAGAAATCCGAGGAGGAGGCCAAGCAGACCCAAGGTGTTTTCGAGTCCCGTCTTGACGAGGTAGAGTCCATAGATGACCAGTTCAAGGACGAGACACGAGAAGTTCTCAACAAGTTGGTGACTGTTCGAGGGAGTAATGCGAGTGAAGCTGAGATAGAAGCTTTGCGAAAAGAAGTGGATGAGCTCAAGAGGGAGCTGCTCAGTTGCAAGACGGCAATGAGCGAATGTGATGCGCTCAAGACCTTCTTAGAGGGATTTAGACCGGGGCGAAGCTCATGAGAGAGCGAGGAGATGCCCAGAGACTTTCGAGAGGCTTTCGTTGTTGCGAACCTCGACCGAGCCCTTGAGAATGCAAGCGGCGAGTGTTGAGTCAACCATGCCCAGTTCGAGAGACAAGGGGAATGGTGAGGCTAAGTCCGTACCCAGAGAGAAGAAGGGAGCAAGAAGTTGAAGTGCTACTACGTGATGGTCCTCATTTGATAAGGGGATGTCCCGAGAAGAACCGCCTAGCTGCCATGGTGAAGACAGTGAGACGAGTCAAAGGGAGAATAGCGAGACTTGGGGCGTTGCAGTGTCAATGCCGCCAAGCAAAGGGAGAGTCGTGGTTCGACTACGAGTGCCAAAGTAGTTCAGCCGGCGATGAGACTTGGTGCGATAGCAAGTGAGGAAGCTGTCAAGCCGAGGGTAAAGACGAGGCAATTGAGGTGTTACCGATGTAAGGGACCTCATAAGTTGCGGAGATGCCCGTTTCGAGCCAAGTGGTCCGAGGGACAGGACAAGGCCAAGAGTAAAAAGCACGTGAAACTTGGTTCCGAGTTATCTAGTTACGCCAAGGTAGCGGAGACCATGAGCGAGAATGGGTTGAAGATGTCTAGGAAGGCTGGGAAAGAGCTTGCCGAGGATGTTCGGGGAAAGAGCATCGCTTTTGAGACCAGTACAGTGTCGAAGGGGGCTGAGCCGTCGAGGGACATAGCAACCGTTAAGATGCCGCCTATGGGCAAGGTGGGAAAGAAGCGAAGGACTTCGAGGAAGAAGTGCCGACGCAAGTTGAAGCAACTAGAGTGTTACCAGTGTAAGGGGCCTCACAAATTGCGAGATTGCCTGGATCGAGTCAAGCCATCCAAGGAGTTGGGTGAGCCAGAAGAGAGCGAGGCTGTATCGCTTGATCCGATAACGTCGAAGTTACGCCAAGGCCAAGGGGGACCAGAAGCAGAAAGGGGTGACCATGTCCGAGAAGGCTACTGAGAAGCTTGCCGAGGATGTTCGGGGTAAGAGCATCGCTTTTGAGACCATTGTAGAGTCGAAGGGGGCCAAGCCGTTAGGGGACATAGTAACCGTGGAGACACCACCAATGGGTAAGGTGGGAAGCGAGCGGCGAACTTCGGTAGGAAGTGTCGACGAAGAGAAAGCACCGAACTTCAAGGAAGAAGGATCGATGCAAGAGAGCACCAAACTTCAAGTCGGAGGGCGGGTGCGGCCCGGATGCAACGGACTTGGGGAAGAAGTGCCGATGCAGAGTAACATAACGGACTTTGTGGCGAAAGTGCCGATGCATGCAAAGAACCGATGAGGAAGGTTCAATGCGAGAGGGGCGGACTTCAAGGAGAAAGAAGGGCTGACCCATTTTAGAGTAAATGTGACCGAGGAAAAGGTACATCTCAAACACATTCCTAGTGTTTTTGGTTTTGATTTGCCGTTGTTGATGAGCGTAGGTCAAGTACGACCTAGTCTTCAGTGCGGGGGAAAAGAAGATTGGAAGAGACCTTTCAGAGTTCAAAGGGGCAAGCCAGAGTTGTCGACGAATCTGAGAGTTCAGTCTGTGTTCAATGTTGTGACGACTTCCAAGTCTTTGCCGCAGGACCAAGTGGGTCTGAGTCGAGGTAAATCAGAGTTTGTGGGAGAGTGCTCCTACAAGGGAGATGTATCAAGAGGCGTGCTAGCACGCGATGTTCAACGACAGTTTGAGGCGAGACGAGCAGTTCATATGGGGGAATTGCACGAAGCCGAGGCATCGACGAGTAATCAAGTTGACCCTGCCCAGGATCGTTCGAGTGCAGCGACGAGGGCGTCGCTAAGTCAAGTGGGGGAGATTGTCACGGACCAAACTTTTTGGACCGAGACATTAGCGCGAGCAACAAATAGGGAGGTTGTGCGCAATGCAACGGGCGTGTCAAATGTGGCCCAACACTCGGAGAATGGCGAGGACCATACCTTTGGGACCGAGGCGTTAGTGCAAGAACCAGCAAATGAGGGTTTGCGCGGTGTAACGAGCTTGCCAAGATCATTAGACTTGGCCCAGCACTTGGAGGAAGGCGTGGACCGAACCTTTGGGACCGAGGCATTGGCGCAAGAATCAGCCAAAGAGAGTTTGCGCGGTGGAACGGGCTTGCCAAGACCATCACACTTGGCCCGGCACTTGAAGAATGCTAAAGAGCCCGCAAGCCCACAAGACTTAGCCAAATCCATGGAGGATTCAGGAGGGTAAATTGGTCAAAGCATTATCCATTTATTTGAATATAATGTGTAGATAATGTTTGTGATAATTAGAGATTTGAATTTGAGATTTGATCAGATAAGATAAGATAAGATCAATCTCGACCGTCGATGTAATTTAAACGAGCCGTTGGATGTAGGGAGTTCAACTATAAATAGAGGCTCCCCCTCCTCACTTGTACTTCATTCATTCATTCACTTCACTTCACTTGAGTAATACAAGAAGCATTTACTCTAAAACTCTTTCTATTGTTCTTGGTTGTTCTTGAGTGTTCTTCGTTGTTCTAGCTGCCAATCTCTTTCTGTTGTTCTTTGATTAGCTTTCGCTTAGAACGATCTTTCGTTCGAGGGCTTCGAGGAGTGTTTGATCTTCCGGAGCGAGAATCCTGGTTGAGTTAGGTGTTTGTCGAGAGATCTTCACCTAAGACCGTGACAAGGTACTTCAGGGGTGACTTAGTCGACGTTTCAACCGAGAAAGCGACTAAGGTCCGCGATTCGTGCGGCAAAGGTCTAGCCCGCGACACAAGTGGTGTCGATGACGAGATCCGTCGAGACACGAGTGATTGTCGGCCGTTGTCGAGCAGGAGTACTCACAAGGCTGGTTGAAGGCTGACTTAGGCGTAGGAATCGACTGATTTGCGTCGAAGGCGTCTAAGGCCGCACGGATCAGCTAGAGTCAAAATCTAGCCCCGTGACAATTACGTTTCTTTTAATCTGAACTCGTACATGGACCCGAATTATTCTTATGAAATGACTGTCCGTAATCAACATAGAACCATTGGGTTCACCATTTTTCAGCTTACCTAACATAAAAGGTGATGAACAAACATTTTTTATTTCATGCTGAAAATATGAACCATACAATATATATAGATTCCTTATTCAGAACAAGTGGATGATGTTAATCTGTCACACTTAACTTTTTTTCTATCATATTTCCACTCGCACTTGCATTTTTTTAACCGCAGAACTAAACTCTGAGACCGTAATCTGTCAGGGCTCAGGACAAGTAAACATTGAAACAAAACCCGCGGTAAATTTCACGGATTCCGTTTCCATGATCAGCGTTGGTTTTTTCGACAGGTGAAGGATCTAGAAAGTAATGGGGACTACCAAATGGACGGCCTGATCTTAACATTTGGTTTTGTCCCCCCTCTCCCTGTCAAGCCATTCAAATCCATATTGGAGCACCGCCACAAATAAGGGCATTAAAGGGTTTTTAATTCCCACTTATACGAAGCAAAATATAGTGACCGCTACTTCCACAGCTATATAAACCTACCAAATCTGTTTTGAGCTTGTTTTTTCCTTCTTCTTTTTTGATTCTTTGCTGTTTTTCCAGAGAAACCAAAGTGTGAGAGAAAAATGAAGCACTGGGGTTTGGTTTTGTTTGTTTTTCTTTTGTTTCAATAAGGATTTTTCCTTCGGCATATCGAAGCTGATGATGGATTTGTGAAAACGAAAGGAGTGCAACTAATGTTGAACGGAAGTCCGTTGTATGCAAATGGGTTCAATGCTTATTGGCTCATGTACATGGCCGCTGATTCATCTTAGAGAAGCAAAGTTTCGTCTGCAGTTGAACAAGCTAAACTGCACGGCCTCACCATAGCCCAGAACTTGGGCTCTCAGTGATGGTGGAGACAGATCTCTTCAGTACTCACCTGGCTCCTACAATGAGCAGATGTTCCAGGTTCAAATTAAAACGTTTCCAGGTTAAAAAAATCTGGTCCATCATCCGGTTCTGACTTTTTTTCTTTTTGTTTCCATGAAGGGATTGGATTTTGTAGTATCTGAGGCTAAGAGATATGGGATCGAGCTAGTTTTGAGCTTTGCGAATAACTATGATCAATTTGGAGGGAAGAAACAGTATGTGAACTGGGCAAGAAATCAAGGGCAATCCATCGGCTCTAATGATGATTTCTTTATAAACTCTGTTGTTAAAGAATACTACAAGAACCATATCAAGGCCAGTCTCTGTTAGTCTGTTTTCACCCTTTCCCTCTCGCTCATATTTTAAATGCCTACCTTTTGAGTTTTGACAGTTATGGAAATGACATCAATAAGATTGTGCATTGAATAATTAATTTATTGCACTAATTTAAACAGAGGTAGATGAACATTAACATTTCCGGGTAAAAATAGATATGCAATTGATGTAAAGAGTAATCTTTTTTCTTCTTTTTGGCCATAATAGAATGTTCTTACAAGACGAAACACCCTGACTGGAGTGGCATACAAAGATGAACCAACTATAATTGCGTGGGAGCTTATGAATGAGCCCGGGTGCCTCTCGGATCCATCAGGAAAGACCATGCAGGTCATCTATATATCATCTTCAAGCTCTTTTGCTTCACTGTTACTCTTTTTTCTACTCTTTGTTTAATTTAATGCCAATGGTTTCTGTTAGAGCCTTTTGCAGACCCATGCATGATCCATTAAAGTGGCGTTAGAAGTTGTAACTGCACAACAGGGTTCTAAATCGCGGACCACTAACGTTATTATGGCCGCGAAATTGCGGTCGTGCCGCCATTTAAAACCGCGTTTGGTGAAATTCGCGGTGGGCAACAGAATCACGACTGCTGCGGCCTGTCGCGAAATAACGCGATTGCTGTTGTCGCAGCGATAAGGGAACGCTATACTCGTCATCAGAACAATCCCGGCACCAGGTGGCCGGAGATAAAAATAAAAGGAAAAAAAAAGTTGCATAGCTCGCGAGCGGTGTGAAAGATGAAAAATAAAAAAAAGGGTAAATTGAGGGTTGATGGTTCAAGTTTTAGTGATTTTTTTGAAGAGACTTAAAAGTTTCACTTTGCTTACAATTTAGTCCTTTCAGATTTTTAGTTTAATTAGGATGCTTTGTTTTATTCAAATTAAGTCTTTAAATTCATAATGAAACTTTCAATTGAGCTACTAAGTCTTATTCCCTTTCAATTAAATCCTTTCATAAGTGTTAAAAAACCTTCTAAAAATCATAAAAGTAACTTTTTATAATTATAATAATTATTATTATGTTTTATAATATTTTGTGTGAATTTTACAAATAATAACAATGAAAACGAATAATTTGACCAAATATTTTTCAGGAAACATTAAAAACTCATCTCAAGTCTCATATATGGATTTTTAATTATTTTATTTATAAAAGTTTTTAAACTTATTAAATATGTTGAATGTTTAATATTTCTTATTTTATTTTTGTTATAATTAATACAATATTTTCGGGAAATTTGTAATTAAATATAATACTCCCTCTGTCCCACTTAGAATGTCTCATTAAAAAAATCAATAACTTTTACAAGGCACATTTCTCTTTATACATTTTTTTAGTTTTTCAACGAAACAAAATTTAACTATTCAAGGATAAAATTGTTGTTTCAATTATTTTACATCATATTTCTTATACAAATTTTTTCTTTCTAAAATTGTGTGAAAATTCAACAATAAACAAAATAAATGGGACATAGATAGTAATAATTAATAATTGTAAAAATTGTGTTCTCGTACTAATAAAAGTTCATAAACATTACAAAACATTCTAAAAATCATCAAAAGCAACTTTTTTTATATTTACACTTACATTTATTATATTTTACAATAAGTTAGTGAATTTAAAAAAATTTTACGACCGCAACATTCGCAATGATCGTAATGACATCAGTTATGTCCGCAACCGCGATAAACGCGACGCGATCGAAAACGTGACCGCGAACGCTATATAAATCCTGCTGCACAACTTTAGTCTCAGCCTTTTGTTTTAATGGATTTAAGCTTTACCTGCCTCCAATGTACAAATTGTGCGGTGGTGGTGTGGTGGGGAGCCTATAACCTAGTCCATTATTTGAGTTAGGTTACACTAATTAGGTGAAGTTAGATATGCCTTTGTGGATCCACCCGATGACCAACAGATTTTGCATTGGTTTTGTTTGCTTGAACAGGCTTGGATTACAGAGATGGCTTCACATGTGAAGTCCATTGATGGAAACCACTTGCTAGAAGCTGGTTTGAAAGGGTTTTACGGGCCATTGTCGTCTCAAAAACAGCAGTATAACCCTAACTTTCAAGTAGGAACTGATTTCATTTCAAACAATCAGATCCCCGACATCGACTTTGCAACAGTTCATTCTTATCCTGATCAATGGTAATTTATATGCTCAGTGAAAACAGTAAAAAGCAAATGTATCGAATCCTTCCCTGAATTTGAATCATCGGCTTGTTGAGCAGGTTACAGAGCTCAAATGATGAAAGCCAGATTGCCTTCTTGAATAATTGGCTGTACAATCACATCCAAGATGCTCAGAACATCCTTTAGAAACCATTGCTTTTTTTCCAAGTTCGGAAAGTCTTTGAAAATTGCAGGTCCTAGCCAAAGAGACGAACTGTTCAACACTATGTACAGGCAATTTACTCGTCGGCCAGGGGGAGGTGCAGCCGTTGGTGGGCTATTCTGGCAACTTTTAGCTGATGGAATGGACTCTTATGGAATGGACTCTTATGGAGATGGGTACGAGGTGATCCTGAGCCAAAGCACCTCAACTGTAAACCTCATTACTCAAGAATCTCAGAAACTTAATCGGATCAGGAAGATGTATGTGAGGTTGAGAGACATGGAGAAATGGAACAAAGCAAGGGATATCAGAAGAACACAATGGTGGTCTGGAAATGGGGTCAGCAACACAGGAGGAAATTGAGAAAGAAAATATATGATGGTGTTATAATAAGCTAAGTGTTTGAAGATCAAGTAACAAGATGATGTACTGCTAGTTTTTTATATATATATATATATATATATATATATATATATATATATATATATATATATGTGTGTGTAGGGGTTATAACTTATAACGATGTGTACCGATATGATGAACCAGCTTATTTTGTGCTGTAAGCTTGAGTTCGTGCTACTGGATACAGCAAACGGAGTTCGTGTTTCTTTGAAAATTGCGTAGGAACTTTATAATGTGCATATACAAAGCATCAGTCCTGTATTTTTATCACTATGGAAAAGCAAAGGGCAGCAGGCTACCGGGCCCTCGGCTTTTCATCACCAGTTCGATTCAAACAAAACAGCCTCTTCAAGGATTAAAATTTTATATAACAGACCCGTTCGTTGCATTCTTCAGTATAACTGTGATCCCAGACCTAATGTAAAACCCATCTTCTGTTCTCTCGGCTTCTTCAACAGCCTGAGTGGATCAAAGTAAATTAAAATTATCATAGGGAACAAGCATTCCACATTCATAGAAGCAAGGCAAGGAATACTTACGTCAGCATTTGATATGATCACATCTTTTCCTATCTTGGCGTTCTTGTCAATTATGCAATTCCTTGCAAAGCACAACACAAGAAGTTTTTAGTTAAGGAATTATTTTAGACACACGGAAATTATCAGGTACAATGTTTTAGATGCAAGAACATGGTTCTGTTGGTCAGCAGATGGTTTTTCGATCTAAATCTTACTTGATCTTGGTATTTTGTCCAACACGATGGGAACCTTTCCATCGGCCTCAGTTTGGTAGTAGTCTGAACCCATCATCATGGTATCCTGCAAAGAAAACATACACCAGAAGCGAGGAGACAAATTGGAATATTAGATAAAACTAAATGTAAAGACCTTTAAAAGAAATTGAGCGAAAAACAGATGCTTCTAAAACACAGTTTATCATCAAAAAGTGATACTTCTAATCCCGTTTTAGATGCGTTTCTATGGGAAAGAGAAGATGATGGATCACCTCAAGCTCAACGCCAGACTCTAAACGTGAGTGCACACCAACTATAGAGTGCTGTACACTACATTCTCGCAGGAAACATCCATGTGAAATTATGGAGTCGACAATCTGCAGTGACAAATTAACCATGAGATAAGGTGATCACGACATAAGCTAAAGCTTGATGTCATACCCTGCATTTATCAACTTTGGTAGGGGGCAAGAATCTTGGAGATGTATAAAAAGGTGTCTTTGGATCGTAAAATTGAAACTTTGGAGGCTGCATGGAGAACACAGACAATCATTTTCAGGAACATATACCGAATGTCATATTTAGGTTTATGAGAAGTACATGGGGGGAATGAGTGAGGTATCTCATAGTGCAACATACTAAATGAAGTAATAAGGCATATGATTTCCATATCTATATGCAAACATTATGATTATTGCAAGCAGGTATAAGTGGGGGTGGGGTTGTAGTATCTTTGTTGATTGGCAAATGACATAAAAGGTTAAAACTTTTTACAGAAAAAAAGTGACCAACCTGTTCTGCGAGGGCTAAATTGGCATCAAAGAAGGACTTGATTGTTCCAATGTCTTCCCAATAGTCGTTGAACAAATATGCCTGCAAACATTCAAAAAGCTGGAAACTCAACAGTTTGGTCACTAGATCAGAAGTCCTCATTGTTGCAAATAGTAACTGCTTACTACAGAAAGTACACAGTGAAAAGTGAAAACTAAAGGTGATAGTTCTTTTTTAAAGACAACTTGCCTGGACATTGTGTTCCTTTACAGCTGATGGAATAATCTCAGAGCCGAAGTCATTGCATGATGGATAGCTCCGAGTCAGAAGCTTTAACAAGACATCAGTTTTAAACAGATACACACCCATTGATGCAATGTATAGATATCTTGCAGCATCTTGCGCTGATAGGCCTAATACGGAGGTATCAACTTGCTGTCGAACAAAAGTGAAACAAGCAAGATCACTGACTAGAGGAAATTACTGATGCCAGTAAACATACAGTTTTAGCTTTGACTATCAGGAAATAACAATGTTTGGAAACAAAACAATTATGAAAATGTGATTTATGAGAACAAACATGTACCATAGCTTTAAGATTGGGGCCCTTTGGTTTCTCAGCAAACTGGACGATCTGTCCTGCTCCATCTATCTTCATTAATCCATAATCTGATGCACGGCTGCAAAAAAAAGGTGAAGTTAATTCCCAATCCTGAAGGAAAGCTACCATTGTAAATACTTCATGCCCTGAGCAACAGAAACTTAAAAGCAATATTTAAATAATCTAAAGCCAGATAGAGGACCAATATTGAAATATTGCATAACATGGTAATAATTCTGTTCCCTGTAACTCACACGTTACACTGGGAGAATCACATATAAAGAATATAGCCATTATACTTTTGTCTTAGAATATTTGACATAACATAAGAAAACATTATAAATACCTGTCATCCATTGGTAAACATGAGACTGATATCAGCATTTGAACTAATATGCCTCTGCGATAACAATAACCGCGGTTAAGCCCGATGATTTTTCAAGGTACAATCTTCATTCATGAGAAAGTAAAAAGAATAGGCTTTGAATGCAATACTTCAGCTGTTAGCAATCGCGCAACGTACCTGCACAAAATCCATATAGTCTGCACGGTAAAGATGATCACCAGACAATATCAATACATTCTCCACATCTTTGGCTCTGGCATCCTGATAGTAAAACAAATCATATTTGGTGAATTTCAGGCGTAAGGCGGATGATCTCAGCTCAAACACAAATCCAAGTAACTAACCTCAAAGACCCACACAAATTGCCTCACAGCATCGGCTGTGCCTTGGAACCACTTTTTCCCTGCTTCTCCTGGTGTTTGAGTGGCAGCCAGAACCTGTGACGGGCACCGTAGTTTTCATCAAAGCTTTCGAAAATGCAATAAGAACTTCATGAAGATGAAATTATCACAAATCTGAACAACGTAGAAACATGGATTTCTGAATAAAATGCATCATTCCGAACATTTCTCCCAGTATTACTAAATCAATATGGCCTTACCTCCACAAAACCATCTCCAAAATTTACACCATTTCCAAAGTTATATGTCCGAGCTAAGTGACGATTGAGGGAAAAGGAGTTAAACTGAGTTAAGATAAATATCTTGTTTATCCCACTGTTGATACAGTTGCTCATTGGAATATCAATCAGCCTGTAACACCCTCCAATTGGAACCTGTAAACCAAACAAAATAATAGAAAACTTTAATCCCACCAATGTGAGACTTCAAATTTGATAACTGGGTTTCATTTTCAAATAGAAAAATAGTTACTTTCAATCTAAAACATCAAAAAAAACTTTCAATCTTCAAATTTGCGAGTAAGAGGAAAGAGGCGTGTCCCAGCACCGCCACCCAATATAATGGAAGCCACCTTCTTCGGGTCTGCCTCTGGGGTCTCAAATTTTGGTGCCTCAAAATTCTGACAATCAAAAGATTCAAAAACCAACATTAAAAGAACTGAAAATCAGAAAAATAATAGCTGAAATCTGATACTAGTTGTTTAATCCTTGGATCAAGCACGACATTAAAAATGCTTTCTTTTACTTACCATAGTCTCCTTATTAATTTCTGGGGTGAGAATAGAGTAAGCAACGCCAAGCTTAGCTTTTTTGACACCATTTTCAGGTCTCAAGCTCTTCCATAACTGTGTGCCAAAGCCCCTGCTTTTAAGACCTCATCTGATAGTCTCACCCCAGAAAACTGTGCCTTCATTTCTACGACCTTTGCTGACATTAATCTGGCTGGCATTAACCTTGAGTGACATGCAGAATGATTCCATTGCTAAATTTATTCACCAATAACCATACGATTCTCCTGAACTTCTAGCAGAAGTTGAAATAAATAAATATTAAAAGACCAATCCTGGGCAAAAATGAAATCTTAGTAAGCAAAGAAAGAAAATCTGACAAAAAAGAAAACTACTTTGCTAGTGGTCCCAAGATTTCAAGGCCACAAACTGTAACAACTAACTAGTAAGAACACTGATCAAGGAGGGATTGATTAAAAAGCTAAGACGACTTTAGTAAGTCGCAGAAAGATCCGAAGTCCGAAACACCCAGATCCGCTAAAAGCTCTATACTGAAGAACCATGTGCAATTTCCCCCCCCTCAATTCACTACCTTAAGGTGCTTGGTAACTGAAGTTTGTGGAGAACAGAGTTTTTTTTAGTGAATAAAGAAATATCTTTTGGTTGAACTGAAAGTGGAAATAAGTGGGAAAGAGATCCCTCTTGGTTTAATGAATATTGGCGTGTGAGCCGTCACGAGAAGAATGAAAATTGGGACTTTTTATTTTCTTTTTTAACACTGCGTTTAATGAAAGTATAATTACGTTTTCTTTGGTCTGTAGTCTACTTGGTTTTGTTTTCCTAGAGTCCCAGACTTGTATGACTTCATAAGCTTTCTTTATTTCTTGTATTCGACAATGATGCAGTGTATTTGGACCATCAATCAAGCAGTATACATTGCCAGGAATGGAAGGTAGGACCTTTTTCTCTGATCTTGATTCATCTTATATGTATACATATTTGTCTTAATTCAATTTTAATTAATGTAAATTGTGTACGTCGACTCATTTTCCCTTTGGGTTTGTTTGGACAAATAGAGTAATGGGAAGAAAATTGTTGTAAAGTTATGGGAGTTCAGTCCACAAACCAGAGGGTAATTAACATGGGACTCGCTATTAATTATGGTAAAAAGAATAAATTTAATGGATTAGATTTTGAGCCTCTAATTTTTAATCTGACATCATCGTCTTAAAATGGGAATAAGTTTCAATAAAAAACAAAGAGGGTGAATCGCTATTTTAAGCCAACCACCACTTTCATTTAGTTAGTACCTTAAGAATCACCTTAAACAATCATCTTACATTATTATTATTATTATTATTATTATTATATGTTGAACATCAGCAAAACTCTAAGGGTAAATTGCATCTAATGATACTTTTATTTTCGATTTATTTTATTTTAATCATTAAAATTAAAAAATATATGTTTCAGAATTTTTTTTAAGTAATAATTTTTCAAATAGTTAGATCTTTATCGCACTCACCAGCCACGTGATTTGACCGGAATTTGTATCAACATATTTGTAAATGCCTCTTGTCCTGTCTTTTTCTTTTGAAATGTCAAAAAACTAATCAAGAGATTGGAAAATTCTAATTTTCATTCATTTCTTGTAAGAATTTTTAAATTAGCACAAGTGCAGATATTTGTTGCGAAGCCTGGTGTTTCAATAGTAAAATTACGATAATATTCGAATAATTTAAGAGCACAAATATTTTATTTATGTACCAAACGTTTGGACCGTCTACTTGTTTTCTGAAACTTATTTAAAGCCCAATGAATTTGAGCCCATTAAAGTAAAAGAAATCTTGGGGCTCTCCTGTACTTTGGAAAAGCCTATCTCAGAATCTCCACCACGAAACTGAAACCCAGTATAGCTAGGGAAGAAATGGCGATAACTCTCCCCAACGCATTTCTCCAAATCAAGCCTTCTCTGCCCCCTTCGTTCGTCACCAGAAAGGTAAAATAAACAAAACCCCAGCCTCAATTAATCAACCAACTTAATCAGTTCCCTTTTCTTTTTCTTTTTCTTTTTCTTTTTCTTTTTCTTTGTTAATAGGCGGTGACCGCAACGGGAGATGGCTATAGGCCACAAATTACTTGCCGGAAGAAAGACATCCACCCGGAATTCTACGAGGATGCCAAAGTTTATTGCAACGGAGAATTGGTGTTGACAACAGGTGGGACGCAGAAGGAGTACGTGGTGGATGTTTGGTCGGGCAACCACCCTTTCTACCTCGGAAACAGGTCGGCCGTTCTCGTGGGCGCGGACCAGGTCGAGAAGTTCCGTAAGAAGTTTGAAGGGTTGTCTGAGATTATGGAGATTCCTGTGCTTAAAAAGGCAAGAAGTAGATTAATTGCTAGTAATTTAATTTGTTTCCCCCCTTATTCAAAGTTGTTAATTATACGGTATTGAAATTCTTGGTCTGTGTTTGGTATTATGCTTGATTGAAAAAAAAAACTGATATTTGATCTTGCGACAAATTTGTACTTAGAAAAGAATGACTAACTCTTACTATCCATGAATTTGTTTACGACGAAGATTTGGGCGGTGTCAATGTGACATGAAGGTCTTTGCTAAATCAGTATTGGGTTACAAATTTAGGGAACTGTTTTTCTTGTTTAGGATGGTCATTGTTTCTGGGTTCTAATTGATGAATGCCTTCTCAGAATATCAAGTCAATTTTGTTAGTAAACAACCATCTCATGCTTGTATGGGTATGATAAATCTCTCCTCACAAATAGGATGGCAGAATTTCCTGCTGCACCCTCGTTCCTCATTTGAAATCTTGCTGGTTTCATAATTGTCAAAAGGCTGAATTTTTAGGGTTCCAAATAAGATTGTAGGATGGGTTATATTTTGATACACAACCCATCATATATAAGCTATGAACTCTAAATTTTGAACTCTAAATTCAAACTATAAATCTTAAATTTTATACTATACAACCTAAATCCTTAAACCACAATTTAAATCTCTAAACCCTAATATTGAAATACTTGAATAAATTAAAATTTACACAAGCTTGTGTATTAGTATATCCCCATTTGGAGGTATTTTAGGCAAGTTTGTGCTTCCACCGTTTGCATCTCTGCATTATTCCACAATTCATTCAAATATTATGCATATGGATCGAAGTGAGCTTACCGGAGTAAAACCAGAGTTGTATTAGAAAGGCCGGGCTTGCATTAAGCGTTTAAGAAAAAACACTACTCAAATAGAAAAGAAAAAAAAACTTCCTTCTCGAATTTCAAGGGCCTGCTTTAAGTGAAATAAGCCCAAGGCTTTTTCATTTTGTTTTTTTTAAGAGCGTCTAAACTTCAATTTTCTTCCTAGGTTGTCCAAAACCCGATTCCGGTAATAAAAAAATACAATCAATTGGAATTTGTCACAAAACACAAAATTCATACAAGCATGATACGTGTCACTCAATTACTAATTTATATCATTATTGATGAGAAAAATAAAATTTTGGAATTAATTAACCACCAACTTTAAAAATACAATTTACGCATCAAATGATCAATTAATATTTTACAGAATTCTAACAAATTAAAATCTTAATTATGACTTTGAATTGAAATGGTTTATGTTTCCACGTTTACATATTTTTGGTGAAAAGAGTTTTGGGTAAAGTACACAAATGATCACTAAACTATTCCTAAAAATACAAAATGGTCACCAAACTTTCAAAAATTACACAATGATCATTAAAATTTAATTTTTATTACAAAATGATCACTGAGCCATTAACTATCGTTAATTGGGAGACGTGGCAGTTACGAAAAATTGTATAATAACATATTTAATCATAAATATTTACACATTTAATCAATTTAGACATTAATAATGAAGATTAAATTAGGAATAAATTGTGTCAATACGGAGGATTAAATATTATATTATTCAAAATTTTGTAACTTCCACGTCACCTAATTAACAACAGTTAACGGCTTAGTGGCCATTTTGTAACAAAAATTAAAGTTTAATGCTCATTATGTAGCATTTGAAAGTTTGATGGCCATTTTGTATTTTTAGATATAGTTTAGTTATCATTTGTGAATTTTACCCAATAATTTTTTTATCCATATATAAATAAATAAGAAGAGCATTCGACTATTTGCTGAATTAATTAAATAAATTAGCATTGCCATCTAAATATAATATGTTATCTCTTCCGTAGGTCGGCGAGTTTGGTACATTAATTATATAATGAGTGTCACTATGAAGGTAGGAAGATGTAAAAATTCTTTGTTAACGTGAATGGTTGAATTATTAAAGATTGAACACTTTGGTAGTAGAATTTGGGCTCCATTTCATTCCTCGCAATGTCTGTCCAAGAATAACATGTATGCATATAAATAGTTCCAGAATTTTATTCTAAATGATTTTTTTAAGTTTATAAAGCAATATAATTTATTACATGTGTTACATTTTAAAAAATTCCTTATACGTTTTTGAATTTTATAAACGCATTAAAATTTTACATTTTTTAGTTTTTATACAATATTCTTTTTTTTAATTGTATATGTCATATTACACATTATGATCTTATCATCCTTTTTATTGTGTTATAAAAAAGTATCAAAATAATTAATGAAATGAGAGTTTGGTATTACTTTAGATCTTAAAAAAAATAACAAATAATTTATTAATATAAATTCAAATTTCATATATATTTTTATATACACAAGCTCACATATTCTCATATTCACGATCGGTATCGTCAATCTTGCGACTCGTATAATTATAGAACTTACAACGTTTGTTTCATTAAGACAGTGCAAGATGAGCTTGACATTTTACTTTACTGTGCTTACTTCCCCTTTTTCTGAATCAGTGTTTCCAGCACTAAAACGACTTTCTGTTTTTTCAAGCTTTGCTTTAAGGATAAATTTACATACATTTATTATTTTTTTAATCTAATTATCGATATTCAACGCACTAACAGACTAATTTATAATAAAAGTTTGTTACTAGGGTAAAAATTTTAACTTAATTTATTCTATTCATAATATTATGATTCAATTTTTTAACTTTATTTAAAAATTCTGATGACTCATTTCTGTGACAAAATTTATATATATATACTCTCCGGATGAAATTGATGTTACAAAACATTATGCTCATAAAAGCCAAAAGAAGACGGCATAAAACAAGGGCAAAAGGCAAAAGAGAAAGCAAAATCCCCACCGCCGAATCATGACTCGGTATGTCCCCTTAGTGGATACGAATACAATGACCCTTGAGTCCGCGAATTCAATTTTTATTTACGGATCTAAATTCAAATGTTAAAATCATTGTGCATTTTTTTTATTTTCTAGTAAATAAAATGTTAAATCTTTCGATGTTGAATTTTTTTAAACTAAATCATTGTTTCTCCTTGAGAGATTGAAATTAAAATCGTAAACGAATTAAACATTCAGTAATTGTTATTGAACTGTTCGGCAAAAAGTTTATATATGTTCGTTTATTTATTAAACAAATGAACATGAATAAGATTTTTTATTCGTTTAATTAAATGAACGAACACGAACAAATGACTTGTTCGTTCATTTATGTTTGTGAACACTCGATAATTCATTTATTTATATATGTTCGTTTAAATTTATTCACATATATCCATTTATATTTATTATTTTTCATAACAAAAGTATTATGTTTTAAAAAAAATAAATTTATTCACATATGTTCGGTCGTTTATGTTCATTTAAATTTATTCACCTATGTCATTTTATGTTGGTTCGTTTGCGTTCATTTACGTTCGTTTATCATTTTAACGAACGAACATGAACAAACACGAACAAGTTGTATTTCTTAACAAACGAACACGAACAAGAATTATGTTTGTATTGATAATCATGTTTGTTCATTTATTCGGTTAAAATTAAACGAACTAACATGAACATATACTCGTTTGTGTCCATTCGGTTCGTTTACAAACTTAATTGAAATTTACCGAGTTTAAGTTTAATTATAAAATCTAAAATTCAAGTCCCTAATCTTAATATATTCAATCTTAAACACTAAACCCTAAACTCCTAAACCGCCCTATCCTCTTAAACTCTATAATATAAAAAAATATATAAACTAAAATTTACGCAAACATTTATATCAAGGTATTTTTTTTATATCATAACAGATCTCTCAATTTTTTTCACTCAATATTATTACAATCTAAATCAACCTAATTTGTTGCATGTGCCAAGGAACGTACCTAATACGTGTGTAAAGCAGCAATCCAGATTCCCCCTCTGAAAATTTAAGGGACATTTAATCTTTAAATTTTAAGAGTGGATTGCTTTGAAGTCTGAACTTATCCATTCCTTTTGTTTTTACAGATGTAGTGGTTTCATTAAGGTAGTATTCCTAGTATTTTTGTCCAAAGGAGGGGTTTCCTTAGTAAATAAGGGAAACTAATTGTCTGCATCATAGTCAACATTTAGGTTAAAATTTGGCATTGGGGGAAAAGTTGATGACAACCCTCTTCTTATCCAATCCTCTGCTTCAGATTTTTAGTCAAAATCCCCATTAGTTTATCTTTAAAATTTTCATTTAATCGGATAAATAATTTTATCTTCAAAGACTGCTTAGCTTTTTCTTGTAATCGGCTCAAATTGCCTAATTACTTTTCGGATAAGATTTGCATTCATCAACCAAATTTGTACATGGAAACTACCCCTTTTTTTCTATGTAGTGCTAGGGCATAACATTGCCTTTTAACACATATATGAATGGCATTTATAACTTACTACCTCAATAAGTTAGCTTGAAGTTGAACATAACTAAAATGATATATCATGTGATGTTACGTTATATAGTCGTGGAATTCAGCATTATTTATTTATTGAAGGAATATTTAAATAATTTTAAAATGAGAGACAAACAATAAATTATAATTTTTTAGGAGATCAAAAAATAATTTTATCACATAATTTTTATATTTTTAATATTTTTATTAGGCCATAGCCCCTTGTTAATCTTTATATAGTTCTGTGACCGTATGCATATCTATTAAACTAAAAAATTTATAAAAAACACAGAAAAAATTCGATATAAATCTGTTGATGTGAGAAGCATCAAATAATTCTACAATAAATGACATGTATAGTAATATACCACTATTCATATGTACTGCAATATACCATTAAATGTTTTAGTTAATTTTGAAATCTCAAGGATCGAAAGTGTTATTACCCCTTTTAGAATTAAATCTTTAAAAAAATTATATTATTTTTTTCAGATTTTTAATTCAAAAAATAATTAAATTTTTATTACTATAATAATTCTTGCATTCACTTTAATTTAAGGGTAAAAATCACAAATGGTCATTAAACTTTGATCAATTATTCAATCTGGTAACTAAACTTTCAATTGCTTCAATGTTACCATTAAACTTTTAGTTTTGTTTCACTGTTACCACTAACATGTTAACAGACATTAACAACAGTGAAAATATTTTGTATAATAACACATTTAGTCATCCACATTTGTATATTCAAACAATTTAGACATAATTCAAAAAAACAAATTCACCCCTCATTATTTAAACATTATTTCAATTTAGCACTATTTTTTATTAAAAGTAATTTATCCCTAAACCTTACACTTGAAACTCGAAACACTAAACCTTATTTTTTTAATTTTTTTTATCAAAAGTACTTTTGGGTCGCGAAATACAATCCCTGCCTTTTAACCTCGCTCTCTATATTAGATTTGAGGTTTCAAACATACATAATATGATGCAAAATGTGTGTTGTATGTCTCTATACCGACCCAAAGAATTTCCATTTGATCACCCGCAACTCTTAGCCAATTTATTCCAGAATTATATTAACATAACATTTAATATTTTCCTTGACTCACACACATGATGAAAGCAAAATAAGACATTTAAAATGGTTGCGGAAGCATTTTTAAATCGATTCGATAGTATAATCAATACTATAATAGTCAATCACCATAAATCTCAATGATGAATAAATCTCAATGATGAATAAATCTCTTATTTAAATCTCTAAAAATAACAACTCCAAAGTCAGTTTCTATTTGCAAAATTGGCAACTTATGATTTGCTTCTTTAAATAATCACAGCTTGGAGCTTGGCATAAATGTCAACTGATCTTGGTATAACAGTAACCTTGTTTAACAGAAGAAAAAAGGAATCAGGCGAATCGTGCATGAAAACGAATCGGTTATGTTGCTATGAGAATTTCCTTCATGTTATTATTTCACATGAACAACCTTTCCTTCTCACCGTCAGCTACAAAATTCCCTGGTATGTACTTAGTGTTTTTAAAGAATTATACGGGTAGTGTATTTGAGATGCAAAGATATATGTTTTGACATTGTCTCTTATATTCTTGTTTTCATGCATTGGAAATTTTAGGTTCAAAATGTTGGGAGCAGGGAAGGTTAATCAGAAAGTTGGTTTTCAGCTGTAAATTTGGGCATTAAAGTATATGTTCTGTATCTAAAAAAAGTATATGTTCTGACATTGTCTCTTATATTATATATGATATTCTTGAGTTTGAGGTTTAGGATTTAGGGGTTTAGGGTTTCAAGTTTCAAGTTTAAGGTTTATGGTTAAACTACTTTTAATAAAAAATAGGGTTAAATTAAAATAATGTTTAAATAATAAGGGTTAAATTTTGTTTTTGAATTATGACTAAATTGTTTGAATGTACAAATGCGGAGGATTAAATGTGTTATTATACAAAATATTTTAACTGTTGTTAACGTCTGTTAACGGGTCAATGGTAACATTGAAGCAAAACTAAAAGTTTAATGGTAACATTAAAGCAATTAAAAGTTTGGTTACCAAATTGAATAATTTACCAAAGTTCAGGTACCATTTGTGAACTTTACCCATTAAATTAAAGTGAATGTAGGGATTATTATAGTAATAAAAGTTTAATTATTTTTTGAATAAAAAAATAAAAGAAAATATGAAAAAATAATATAAAAATTATTTTTTAAGATTTTATTCTAAAAGGGGATAATAACACTTTTGATCCTTAAAATTTCAAAACTAATTAAAACAGTTAATGACACATTGCGGGACATATGAATAGTAGTACATTGCGATATATGTCATTTACTGTAAAATTATCCAGAATCATCACACGGGTCTAGTATTTTTCCTTGATAGTTTATGTAATAAAGTATTTACCCAAAAATCAATCCATATTTGAAGTTATGGGTTGAAATCTTATTGTGGGTAAATTATTTAGTCACTGTAATTTTATCTATTTAAACTTTTAAAGTATGTTTCAATCTGTGAAGTTTTACTCCCACTCTTACAATTCTCGAGAGACAGAAGAGACAACACCTTGAAAATGAGGTAAATAAAACATATATATTAAAATATGAAGTGGTTTTTGTTTTATAACCCTGGTAATTTTTTCCTGAAAACTGGGGGGGGGGGGGAGGGGGGGGGGGCGGACATGATTAAAACAAGCTGGTATATAAAAGCTTGAGCTAAATTGATAGATTGGGGGTTTTGTTCAGAATAATTAGTGGGGGTGGCAGGAATCATGATTTGGGGGGAAAATGATTGAGACTAAAACCTCTAGAAATGTTGGACGAAAAGGCTAATTTGATATGAGGTGATAGGAGTTGGGTCGGCAATCCAAAGCAAAGCTAGAGAGGTATTTTCCGTAGGATGGTCACGGAACCCGAATTCGACGGATTCCGATCAAATTCGATCTAATATGGTCAATTGTTTTTTTTTTAAAAAATTAGGCTTTAGACGGGTCGGGTTGGGTGGAATATGCACAAAATTTAAGTCGGGTCGGTGTGGGTTTAGGCACACCCGAGGATTAATTATGTAATTTTCTCTAAGTTTGTTAGGGATATTTATAGTAATACCTCTTATATATATATTTTTTATAATTAAGTTCCTAAAATTAATTTTTTATTTACAATTTAGTCATTTAAATTATAATTTTTTACGATTAAATCCCTTAAAATTATTTTTTTATAATTAGGTCCCTAAAATTAATTTTTTATATAAGTCGGGTCGGGTTTAGTATATTTATTTTCGGGTCGAATCGGGTTAGATTTTTTAAAGAATAGAGTCGGGTCGGGTACGAGTTTAAGATATTTATTTTCGGGTCAGATTCGGGTGGGCCAAAAACCGGATCCGTGCCCATCTCTAATTTTCCGGGACCCATTTTGGAGGTAATGTTTTCTAAGAAATGCAGCAAGATATGAAGTTTTTTTTAACAATACAACATCACCTTTAACCATCTCATCAATCATGGAACCCAGAAAGAAAAAAGTTGCATGGTCAGAATCAATGCATGCTTATTACTTTTTAATTTGTCACCCTTTTACCTTCGCTGAACAGCATTTAAGATCCCAAACAGTTACTAGCTTCAAGCTGATTATTTCCCTAGGTATTACCTCCTACCAAATTGTGTACGATTGGCTTCTCCGTTATTAAGTTACTACTTTTTAATACGGCACTGATTAGCATATTTCACATGCTTAGTATTTACCGACTAGAATTTGCTCTCTTTTCCACCACAATTCCCCTTGACTTGATATGCTTGCTACATCAATTTCCAAGTCGCATTAAGATTATTTTGAGTTAAGTTGAAATTACTATCCTTAGTCAACACTCTCTGCATTCACAAATGAAAAGAAAGTTAATTAAGAAAAAAAACACGCTGTTTGAATTCTTCTGATAATATTAGGTTGAACTGATGAATAATAAAGAAAATAAAAATCTTAATTTCAAAAGGACATCTCCCTGGATCAATAACTACCGTAGACCAGGGTTTTAAATCGCGGTCGCGATCGCGGCGTTATATCGCGATTTCGGAAAAAAACAGCTGAATTACGGCGATTGCGGACCGTTTTTACTCCAATCGCGGTATCGGACGGCGGCGCGACCGCTATATCGCGGTCGCGGTCCGCTTTTTAAATCCCTGTAGACAAACCGAATTAAGTATTAGAATGTGGGAGAGGTTGAGCATTGGAGTGTCTGACGGGGTTGACTGTTGCCTGCTCCATATCTCACGGTTGGTATCGTCTGCAATGAACATGAGCCGAACCAGAAATATTGGCGATCATTTCTTACAAAGAAAAACTGCAACTGTTCGTTTAGGGTACACTGTTAGTTCAGGCCTCACGTGATATTCATGTACCTGTTTTCTTTCTTATTTTTCGTTAGAGAAAACCGCGCGTGATTCCCAAACCAGACCTTGTTTTCACTTTTTCGTGACTTGTGAGAGAGAGACAGGTTGAACCAATCAATGTTTCATGGATTTCATCACCTTCCCACGGACAAAAACTCGAGCTCCCATTGTCCTGTTTCGCAAACTCATGGTTTTCCCATGCATAAAAAGCTCAACGGAATAGAAAATTTACACGCTTAATTGGATCTTTTTTATTCTGCTTTTCACTTTCAGATTTCCTTCACTTTTTTTTCTTTTTTCCCCAGAGACAATGATTTTCGGAAATGAGTTACTCGTAAGAGTTCGAATTTATGATTTTACGAATCATATCATGTGTCATGGGATCGGAATAGTGTTCTGAAAAAGTGAGGGAAACCTCCACTCTGGCGAGGGCAACCTTCACTCTGGCGAGGGCAATCCTCCACTCTGTATGATATCGGATAGTCAGATATTGAGTCATGCATCGGACATCATATCATTATGATTTGAATTTATCGGATTTGTTGTGTTTTCAGAAAAGAGTTTATCAGAAAATAAAATAATGTTTTGTTTTTGTGATTGTTTGGACTTTAGAGACACACTAAGCTCTTTAGCTTACACCCTTCTAGTTCTCTCTTTCAGATATACTAACTCTTAAGCGACTCGGTACTTGGAGCTTCTCGTACTTTTACTCGAATAAATTATTATCGGTATGAATTTTATTTCAAACTTTCAGATTATTAATATTTTGAACATTTATGTAATCAGACTTTGGACATTATATTTTGGGATTACGTTTTCGCATGCATTTTCAAATTTTTAACTAGATGTTTTATCAAATGTTCAGAATGTGTTATAATGGTTGAATTTCACAATTGAGATATTTTGTGACTATTAATATTATGTAATAATTACTTTGTTTTATAAATAAGTAAACTTAAAGTGCGTTTCTTGAGAGACAAGTTTTTAAACTTGACTCCCAAGATTTAACCTAAGAAATTAGGTTAAATTTATGGGGTTACAAAAGAGGTGAAGATTCACCTTGAAAAAAATTATATGAAAAATTATTATTGGATGAGATCATAAATGACGTGGTGAGCCAGACCCATCTAATAATTTTTTTCCATGCGATGGCTTAACGTTTGCAATCTTTTACCAATATCCAAAAGGTGACTTGGTCCACGCGTGATTATTATATTAATTAATGAACCTAATTATCATATTTAATTCAAAGACAATATCTCAATTGTATTTTGTATATAATTAATAATCAAACCCACCACAGATTCACCATCTGGTCGTTGTCAATCAATTATAGGACCTGTTCATAATCACTTTGAGATGCATCCAATATTTTTTCCATTACACTCTATACAGCAACACAGCAAAAAGTTTGCCCAAAATTATTTGTCTTGTTGCACTGACATGACATGCAGGCAATTTGGACCTTTTTATGGCTTTCTAATAACTTGTTGGTTTCTAAAGTTGAAATATAGGAGAGGCTTCATTTTCTACTTAGCTCACAACTCTTATTGCTTAATTGGTTGTTGCTTTTGCTATTTTTGGAATTTGTTTTTAAAATTGGAGCTATAATTCATCACAAATTCAAAGGCTAGAAGCATTTCTAAGACTTTTTTTATTACTTCCATTATAATTTGAGACCCTTCAATTCAATTCAATGCAAATGCATATGATTATCAAACAAGGGCATAAAAATCCCCTTATTTCCCTACTCTAAAGTACTAGTGACAATTCCTCAAAAATAAAGTGCTAGTGACAACAAAATTATTCATGCTTCTAAAAAAGTGAAATACTTGCGTTCACTTTGAATGTTGTTAAAGCAGGAAAGATCACACATCATTAATAATCAAATAATGCCCGCTAATGTATGATGTTTACATGTTTAGTTAATAAACGGGATGCTTTTTTTGTAAAAAAAATGGACCACAACTAATAAAATATATTACTTTAGCTTCATAATAATGCAGCACTTTAGTTTAAAGTTTGATTTTAAAATATAGTGATGTCAAAATATCATTTTCAAATAAAATGGTTTTATTAATGAGAGTTGGTATAATAACGAGACATATTATTATTTAAAAAATCTAATTTAACTATAAAAATAATATTATTACAAAAACAGTCACAAACTAAAAAAAAATGAACTTCGTATTGACTAAAAGCCTAATACTTTCGTACAAAATGCTATCCAACCTCAAACTACTAATTAAAGGGAGAGAGTAGGAGTGAGAGTTCAATCGAATTGAGTCAAAATTTTTTGAGTTATTCGAGCTGTTGCGTCATATTTTACAACTCAAATTTTATTTGAATTTTTTTCTATTCGAGTTGAGCTTATGAAATTCGAGTCCAATTTTAGAGTTTATATACAAATTTAATTGTAATTATTTATATGTTATAGTATAGTATGATTCTAATTTAAACGATTTTTCCTAATCATATAAGATATGTATATATATTTCTTCATATTTTTTATATCGGTATATATACATCAAAAAAATTAAGAGCTCGACTTAAACTTAAAAACTAATCCATTAATTACTAAAAGTTTTGAGTTATTCAAATTTTTATTTTATAACTCAAATTTTATTTAAATTTTTTTCGAGTAAGTTTTTAGAATTTCGAGTTAAATTAAGACGAGCTAATTTTTTTTTTTTTACTTTAAATCAAATCAAAAAAAAAAAAATTCGTCGAGTCTAATTTTGATGCCCCTAAAAGAGTTCCATGCCTCACTGGGAAACATTATAATGAATAACTTCTTATATTAACATGTCTTAATTAATTTAAACAATTAAGGCGAGGACCCACTTTTACTTTAGATAATGGAAAGATAAGACATGCGACACAGCCATAAAAAAGGAAAAATATATTAAAGGATGTCCCACATGAACAAAAATCGTTTGTGAACACTATAAAAATCAAATTTTAAATTTTAAATTATAAATATTATATAATATATTTTAAAATTTAACCTTAAATTTTAAATTTAAATTTTAAACATTTCTACTCGTTACAAGGGACTCTTCCGAGCCCGTCCTTTTACCTCTGTTGTGCAGTACAGTCTGCGCACCGGCTAACCTGACTCGACCCCCTACCCCACGCATGGTTTTGCCATGGTTCGGTTCCAGTTCTGTTTCTCAGTCTCTCTTCAATACTCTTGCATTATTCAATAATCATATATTTCCCATCACCTTTATTTAAAACAAAAACAAAAGCAGACAATTCACGTATATATAACGGCCTCCGAATCTATTCAAATCATTCGGTTTCCAAGTAGCTAAAAGAAAAATACCACTGCTACCCGCTTCGAACTTATATTTCTTCATTGTTTTTTTTTCTTCTCTTGAAAGCAACCTTAAATCTTCTCCTCTTTCAGTTCCTTCTTTGTGTTGTTAAACAATTATGGCTTCATGTGAATTTGACAATGTTAAGGCAGAGAAAGAAGATGCTTTATGGAGGTACAACATGGAGAGGAATTTGAGGATCGGTCTCAGCTTCGTCGGGTTTTTGTTGGTTTTGCTTTTGCTGTTGTGGTCCTTGTTACCCACTTTGATTCCTCTCACCGTCGAGATTGCTGGAGATTTTCGAAGCTATTTGTTTTCCACTTTTAATAACCCACTCTTCACTTTCATCCTTGTAAACATCATCATCCTCGCTGTTTATGTTTTGTCTCGCCGAAACCAGATCCAGAAACCAACCGCCACTATCTACGACGAGTATGTTAGCTCTCGCCCAAGAGAACCCACATGGGCCGTCGCTACCGCCGCTCCTGCCAGAGACGAGACCATGGTGGACAAACAAATCATCCTGGTGGAAAATGCGGCAGCTCCAGTTTATCCAGCAAAGCAGCAACGTACGACCAGTAGCCGTGATAGTGATACAATTACAGAGACAAAACCTTCCGTTTCCCCAGTTAAACAACAACAACAACAACCTACGGAGAACCGTACAGCTCCAACCGAAGTGATCAAGCAAAAGGAGTACGGAAGAAGTCGATCAATGGTTTCGGAATCTCGAAACCGACGAACCAGCCAGTTTCGGAGGTCGGAGACGGCAGTGACCAGCCGAGAGCTGGTGATTTCAGGCGCCGAGCCACCGAGGAAATCAATAGATGAGATGAGCAGCGAAGAGTTTCGGTCGATAATAGATAGTTTCATTGCCGAGAAAAAGAAAACTCTGATGCAAGAAAACACTACCCATTACTGAGAAGAAAGATAAGTGCATGCCAATTTTGGTTAAGAATTAAGAGATTACTAGACAAAAATTAGTGAGTTAAGACAGTATCTATCTCGATATTCGAATTATTAGGCTTACCAGTATCTATATTAGTATTAATTACTATGGGATGTACAGCGCCCAGGTTTTGTGGGAGTAGATTTTAGATAATCATGCATCTTGCTCTTTTACATTGTTTTTTTATATCTGCTTTGTCATTTTATTGCCTTTCCCCCCTTGATGTACGTATTATATACTCTCTGGATCTGTGTGTTGCTGTTTGACTCTGAATCATACGTGTAATTATGGGTATATTCTTTTCTGGGTAAAAAGATGGAAATGCATTCTGATTATGAAGGATAAAATACCTCGAGGGGCTAAAACAAGAACTAACATCCACGGAATTCAGGGACAATAAAGCTTCTATTAATGTCCTTATGAGTTGGGAACAGAATTTTGGAATATTTGATTATATTCCCTTCTCTGTTTTTTCTCTCCTCTGACAGGAGAATTCATTTCAACTGCTCGAACCTTGCTTCTTCTATACGCAAACCCTTGTCATCTATGGCAAAGTTTGGTTAGAGCTTGTACAAATGGATTCATTCTTCATGATTATAGCTGAGTTTTTCATTTTATTTTCAATCAATTTTATTTTATTCTATCTGCTAATCAATGCACAAAGATCCAAAGGGTTCAATGATGAAAGGCAAACAGTGTAAAATCTAAAAAAGGCTATGAAATTCATCAAAAGCACAACAAGGGTGGCCCTGGTGGGTGCCTTGCTTCATGAATACCCAATCATGAACATTTCACTGTTATTCTAATAGAAAAGCAGTTTTACACCTGCATAATGGAGTAATAAATTAGAGTGATGGATGAATTACCTAGCAAAAGCTTGATATCTTCCACGGGAAAGTCAATAGCTTTTACTCTACTTTAGGCACGCCCACTAACCAACAAACTAAACAGCTTTGTCTTGATTTCATCTTTAAACTTTGCTTATCATCATTACCTACACTAGTCGGGGCTTTGAGGAACTTTACACATGTATCATCTTAACAGCTTTGTCTTTCATTCCATTTTTTCTGCAATTCCAGACAAAGTTCCCCCCACCACCTTTTTTTCTCCGTTTTGTCCCTTGAAAATGACATCCCAATTCTTCTTCTAGTAATTCTTTTGGGCAGATGATTGCAGAAACCAGCACAGGAAGCATTTTTGAATTACCTGCCCGGGCTCTGTTTAATTCTTCAAAAAAAAAACTTGGTTTTTTATCTGGTCCTGAGAGGGCCGCTGGGATTAAAGAAAGAGGGTTGAGGTGTGAGGAGGGTTCATTGTAATGAAGGACCTGTTGGACTAAAATTCGTAATTGTGGGCACATATATATAATGTATATTGCTATTATAAAATATGACACAAAATTAAGTGACTAATTATGTTAGGCGTGTCATGAGTATTAAAATGTCATGGAAATAAAAGTGTAGATACCATAAGATGTTTTTATAATTTGATGAGGGGCAGAGTTATAAATACTTAATAGTTGATTATTAAATCAATTATATAAAGAGGTAATGGTCCCCAAGAAATAGGTTAACTTGTTTTTCTCTCCTTCCCGTCAGAGAGTTTTACGTCAAGAGATAACGTATCTTTTTGGAAGATCACAACCATCTTTTAGGCGATCTTCATCAAATGATTCAAGTTTTTTATCTATCGATTAATTCAGGTACGCTTCCGCATTCAATTTATTATTCTTGATGATTTAACATGATAGATCCTGGATTTATATTTCATATCTGTTATAGTTTGGTTCTAACAGAACCTTGCTCGTGTCCACTTGTTCTGAAAAAAATGGCACATATTCTAACATGGTGTCTGTGCATGCCACATTTCAGCATCACTGCATCACATTGAGTGCATGTGTTGAGTTTATTATTCCCTATTGGCGCAATGAAGCTAGATCTGCAGATAAAATAAGAGCAAAAATTAACCATCATCCTCGTTTCTCATTGATTTTCCCATCAAAATTAGTGATTTTGACCTTAGCTGTGAAATTGCATGGTTTGTGATCTTTGCAACTCTGCAAGTAACCTTAAAAACTGGAAAACTCCACCACTTGTATT